>MU182061.1:214244-236287 GCA_016904865.1 Pissodes strobi
TTTTTTATTATGACTGTAAAGTTTTCTCTTCAAGATTGAACAGTATAACAGAATAGGTTGGAATATAATTCGGCACGGGTAATGCATTTTTGCATAGAAAACGTGTTCCTGGCCAAGTCTGGAAAGTCATAGCGTATTAGTGGTTGCAAACGGCAGGTCACTTAAGGAAAGGCGATGTCTAATTATAGGGAAATTTTTCTTTGCACGCCTTACATGGTGACTGTCTGGAGGAGAGCCCCGCATAGAACCCCCTATCTGACAGAAAACGGTTATACTTTTGTCGAATACACTAGGTCTGCCTGCCTTGAATTTGTAAACGTCGATGGCCGTGGCATGTATTAGAACCAGACAAAGTCACGGTCACCACCAAATAGGACCACCGATCCAGAATGGGTGTAACCCATCTGGGAGGGTCGCCCCAGCTCTGGCAAGGTCCGGACGGTGGTCGTGCTGGCGAATTTCCTTGTAGCAGATGCCAACCACTCCCTTAATTTTTATTTTAGTTTTAGATTGATTGTCGCTGCAAATTACAATACAATTCAAGTTCTGCACAACAAATAGGTACAAAGTTTATATGAAGTCATAAAACCGGAGACTTATTTACTTGGAAGTTGAACAGATGATGTTGGAACCCATGTTGGAACACATTAACAGTTTTCATAATGGAGAGAAACACTACAGCTTACAAAAATCTATAAAAGAAATTCTTAGCCACGAGTTTAACATAAACCACTTATTTAATGCATTAAAAAAAAATTCCAACACTATAGTAATTTACAGATTTTATTGGGAGATATTTTCCACACCTTCAACTTGGAGAATTAAAACCGGATACCTGTTCTAATTGTAACGCAGTGTGAAGTACTACCGAAGAACAGAAGTCTTTTAAAACAAAACTTGAGTTATCCCAGAAAAAAACTGAAGAAGCCATGAAAGTGCTACATAATGATACCACCGAATCTCATCAACTAACTTCTAAGTAAATATCCTTAGACTTGGAGCAGGTGATCTTTATACCAATCCTTACTCAGGGTGACAGGTTCTATAGTCTGGAGTTATCATGTTATAGTTTTGGTATACATTTGGTCGATACCAATAGTACTTTTATGTGTCTTTGGAATAAGTTATTAACAGAAAAAACAAGTTATGAATTCGGATCCCCGGTCTTTAAAGTTCTTCCTTCGGAGAATGAGTTTGCAGCAAACACTAAACTAGTAATTTACATTGAGCAAAATAAAAATTGGATGATCCTTATAGTACCGGGTGACTTCATAATATACACTAGCACCAACTTTTTTATTGTTTATTATACGGGAAAAATAAAAAAAATTACATACAGGGAAAATATTTTCGTTTCGAAATCTGTATTCTAATTTCCGGTAATTTTGCGTACAAAAGGTATATATTTCTTTAATAGAATGCCCTGTATGTTCCTGGCTAAAATGAAAGATCTTTTTTTCTGATTTCAAATATACCATACAAGTTGATATTTGGTTCATCCGTTTTTGCGGTATTTATGATACATTTGCATACAAATATAAAGTAAAATAACGTGAAAACGGCTGAACCAAATATCTCGTATGATATATTTGAAATCAGGAAATAAAAGATATATCATTTTAGTTGGAAATATTACAGGGTATTCCACTAAATAGTCGCCCGCTCGTATATGCCAAATTACCGGAAATTGCAATATAGATTTGAAAAGGAAAAACATTCCCCTGTATGTCAGTTTTTTATTTATCCCGTATGATAAAGAATAAAAAAGTTACGGGGGTTGTTAATTTATACGAAGTCACTCGATACATATGTATATTTAGTTGCAAAAAGCAGGTTTCGCAAATTAACCAGAAACACCCTGGTAAGAAGCTACTCGTATCTGCCCTGTACCAGAGACGTCACCCAAGTAGAGGAAGGCAAACGAATTTCTAAAATATTTGCAAGGTATGCAAAATTACACCTCACTCAAGCATTACGATTTTTATGAAGACCTGATTGACAAAAGCTGGCAACTGATACAACTGATAATCCACTACAACAGAGTTTTATCCACATCTAACATCTTCTAGCTCCACCAAAAGATTTGCTAGAGAAGCATGTTGAAATCATATCACAAAAAATATAATTAACAATGATATAAACTCTCGACCTAGATGAAAATGAAAAAAGTATAATCAAAAGATTTAAGCAGGAAGATATTTTGTATCTAAAAGCTAAAAAGGTAATAAGGTTCTTATTTTAGACAAAAGCAAATATTTTCAAATAGTTGATAATTTAATCCATTCCGATCCTTAGAGCAAAATCTCAAGGAATTCATCAGCTAAGATACTAACATAAATTAAAAACACTTTGAAATGAAGTAAACTTTTTTTTAATCAAACTAATACAAATTATCTGTAAGCAATCTTACTATGCCGAAACTATTACTTTCTTCCCAAGATTATTAAACTTGGGAGCTCAATGCCTTTCATAGTCTCGGTAATAGAATCACCAACTTATAAGATATAGCTAGCAAATAAATCAGGTTGAGAATTTGCCTACAAAACAACAGAATACTAAATTCCTTAGATTTCAATAACTAAATTAAAGGTACCAACCTCAATGAAGGTGAAATCTCGATTGTTGTTAGCTCATTGTTCCCTAGTGTACCAATACCATAGACATTGGTAAATTACATGAGATGAATAGTTTTCATAATGAAATCACACTAGAATATTTTTGCTTTGTACCAAATTTTGCATGGATCAAAATTATTTTCAATATAAATAACTATTACCAACAACTTAAAGGCACGGCAATGGGCAACTGATTATCGCCGTTCTTAGCTAATCTTTTCATGAGTAAATACATAATACAGGTATATGAATGACATTTTCGCGATTTTCGACACGAAACTGCTAATATCGAAGATTTTGTAACAAGACTAGACAGCACTTTCCCACCATGAATTTTCTTACGAAGTCGAGAACAATGGTCAACTATCATTTTTGGATACTTTAGTAGTTAGGAACGATAATAACACAATAGAATACGGTTTATAGAAAAAGTACTGCCTCTAACTGATATAATCCTAATGACTCCTTCCACTGCGGCCAACACAAAATGACCAGTTTTTTAAATACATCGTATGGTTAATTTTCCTCTCAGCAAAGTAAGATGTAATAGTAAAAAGGAGGCAATTAAGAATATGGCAAAGTTGATAGTTTCCTTATTAATTTAATAGATTCATTAATTAAGGGGAATGCGTTTATAAAGACCATTCGCGATTCCTCTTTCGTTAATCAGAATGATAATAAAAAAAATGTGTCTCTCGATACCATATAATTCTCAGTATGCTAGAGGACTCTAAAATGTTTGTAAGAATGTAGTATTAAAATTGGTATACAAAACTGAGTTAAACATTAAGGAATTATTGTGTGGTCCAAAGGACAATACTGAAACCACTGAAAAAGTAGAATTTATGAAATTGAATGCATGGACTATAACCAAAAAAATGTTGGGCAAACTAGAAGGTCTATAAAAACGAGATTCAAAGAACACGAAGCTTATTTGATGTATGATAGAACAGAAAAATAAAATGTTGCCGAGCATGCTTTTGAAAATAATCATAGAATAACTATTAAAAATTTAAAAGGAGATTATTAGACGCATACAAAAGCATGGAAATTATTAAATGCATTAATTGTTTAAATAAAGATAGAGGGCCTATTCCGTATAGTTGATTGTATGGGTTGATCGGGCGTGACTAGTATGATCCCTGAACTAGTTATTTTTCGGTTCGCTTTATTATTCAAATAATTTAGTTTGCTGACCCGTAAGAAATCTTGGTCACACGTTCATATAATTGAAGTAAGAGTAATTCAAAATGCATGTTTTCAATATTTTTGTCAATTTTTTTCCCATTCCAACCACGTTTTTGTTCGGTATATAAATAGTACGTTTCATTGAAGAAGCAGGTACAAAAATAAAAAAACATTTCTTATTCTAATAAAATAAAACCAACAAAAAATACGCTGGCTCAACAAAATTAAAAAAAGCTTTCTTAAAGTTCCAATATAATGACTAAAGTTTTAAAAATCAAACTCTTTTCTTAAACATTTAATTTTGTCGTGTTCTCCGTAATCTTCTAATGTAACAATAAACGATTGAGTCTTTTTTACAAAAGTATAATCATTATTTTGAAGCTTCAAGTAAATACTTGTCAGAATAAATAAAAAAAATAATTGTATGAAAAAATCCCTAGTTGGTTACGATTACCTAAACATATTAATGTCCTGCGCAAGAAGCGAGGAGTCGTGTCTAGCGCGACGTTGTCAGATCTATTTACGAATTAATTTTTGTATTGTATTGTATATTTTGTGACCACCCACCAACTGCACCGGCTTTTCGTGTGCATGTGTGCTTCTACATCTTGTCTTGCTCGGCTTTCTTTCAATTTCTTGCTTTTGCAAATTTCTTGCAACCCTATTTCTTGTTCTTGCTGCAAGCCTCTTGGTATTTCCTTCAACCAGGGCTGCCAATTTTTGAGGAATTCCCGAAACTCTTGTTCATATAGTGGCAGCGGAAAAAAACCTCTTTTTATAAATCAAGAATAGCAAGATTCTTGCAGCAAGAACAAGAAATAGAGTTGCAAGAAATTTGCAAAAGCAAGAAATTCAAAATGTTTTGTTTTGCTTAGCAAGACAAGACAAGAGATTGCTGAGCAAGACAAGATTTCTTGCGGCCTGCAACACTACCTTACAATGACCTTGTCATATGCCCACGATTATAATTAAGTGCTTGCTTCTTGAAACTGTTAAATATGCACTTTTTTGCTGGAGTTTCTTTTGGCCGGTAATTTCTTTGAATGTTATCCACTGGCTGGCTCAATTTACCTTTGGGAATTTATTTTTTTACGATCTAGTTTTAGGAATAGATGATATATTAGGAAAATTCAATTGAAAATATTTCTGTTTTTATTATTTTTTTCGAGCAAAAACTAATTATTTTTCTTCGAGCATGCATAAAAATTAAGTAGCAGCCAAGTCTTGTTCTTGCATTATGCTTGAAGGCTGCGTCTTTTTCTTGCTCTTGGTCTAGCACATTAAGTAAGTCTTGGTATTGGTCTTACACGTTGTCTTCGTCTTGTATTTTCTGCAACTCTAAGACCAAGACCGGTTTTGCTTTTCATTATTTAGGATACATATTAACACAAGAAGCCCTCTCTGAAAGGCTGCTAAAAGAACGAAAGTATATCTATACCACGGCCCGTTTATGGATCTTAATTAAACCAATAGTAATTCACAAATGTGACAGTTAATGGGCGAAGCTAGATGAGCGAGGAAAACGCATGGCCCTCCGCTTGTTTCGTTCGCTACGGGGGGCAACAAACAAAAACTAACTAGCAGAAATAGTTACTGGCTTTGCTTTTACATTTTCCAAATTTCATAAATTGCATCTACATTAACTGTCACTTTTGTGCATTCCTATTGGTTTAATTAAGATCCATAAACGAACCGTGGTATGGATGTACTTTCGCACTAAAAGAGTGCTCGCTTTAGTAGAGTATAGGTAATAATAAACAGTGACCGCGAGTGATTGTAAATATTCGAATTTAATGGATGCGCATATCCAACTTTTTACTAAGCGAATATACAAATAGACGGAAAGTTATATTGTAATTATCCGGATCCGAATATTCACTCCAACAATAAAAACGGTCACTCTATATCCGTGCTTTCCAGAAAAAAAATATCGCTGAAGGCGGAAAAACCGGGCCTACCTAGTACCTAGGTACCTCTTTACTGTAAACTACTAGTAGCATTTAAACTACCAATTAGTTATCATCCTGCCATAAGTTTGAACTTGAACTTGAAAAATATTATGTAAACATTCAAGTTAATTTATAAACAACGCGAGCGAATATCGCAGGCAATTTTGAACCTTAAAGCTGCATTGGTTAGCAGATTTTATGATATAAATAGTCAAGCGGACCATCAGTCCGACGGGCTTTTGTATCGATATCCTAAGCCGCTCAACTACTGCAGTCCATAGGGACGTGGTAGCTGTTTTTCTAACCATATCCTAATCTTCAGACCCAACTCGGGAAGTGCAGTTCACATGAACGTATTTCTTGTGGGATACCTGCCTAAAAAGTACTAAAGTCGAATCTACGAAAGTTCTGTCTATGTGATTTTTAAAGTTAAAGTTATAGTGCCTTAAAGTGCTGAAATTATGATAAACCAAGAACCTTCAATAATTAATAAAAAAACCTCAACATACACTAAAACACAACATCGCTCTTAAAAAACTGTATTGTAATACAGGGACTAAGTGCCAGTTTCTTAAAGCCCAAATAACTTTATTCCTAGAATAATTACTATGGTTGCAATTGTATTAACAATCGTTGTCATAGGAAATATTTAAAGAATAAAGTTATCCATACTTTAAGAAACTGGCTCGGAAACTGGGCATTAAACCTATACACAATTCAAACCATACCTCAAACCGAAAGAACATGTTTTAATAATCGGGTATAATGTAAACTCATTAAGTCTCTAACCAATAGATGTTATTGTTGTCTCATTAAGTCGCTATTGTTTTACCGAAGTGCCTTCTTTATTATCTCTTATCACCTAACGTAGGTCGTTCCTTAAATCTGAGCTATATAATCTGCATGTAAACCAAGGCGGTCACGGATAAACTAAACGTGACAATATTATTGTACAAAACTGAAAATAATGGGTATCTTGCTGCACATGTCTTATATATTTAATATTTGGGATTTTATTGTCATCACTATTGCCCACTATTTTTCCCTATACTAAAAGGGGAGTTCGAGCACTTGCCATAGGCGTAGACAGAGGGGGGCCAGGGGGGGCCCTCCCCCCCCCCCCCCTGGGAATTTAACCGAATCATTTTTCAACATACCATTCATGCCATGCCATTCAAGAGGGTGCCGAATCCTTGTTTTTTTTTTACGATTTTAACGACTTTTGGGTAAAAATTGGGCGTGGCACTCCCTTAGCCTCCGTATGCGGGTACCACTGCTGCCTTATCTACGATTCGCCCCCCCCTGAGAAAAAAATCCTGTCCGCGCCCATGAGCACTACATCGCTACTGCTAAGGAACGCGTGCTGCTTTGCATATCTATGTAATTGTTAGGAAATCCATACGCTAAACTCTAGACTATTAGAAGGCAACACGTATAGGGTGTACATCGTTTTCTTTATTAGATAAGTCGTCTTAGTATATATTTTATGTGTCTTTCAGCATCTTGCTTTGTTTAATAAACTTAAACAGGACTTTGAAAAAAAGATTTATGTTCTAATTTATTTTCAAGTTTCAAGGAAAAAATTGCGTTATGTGAACATAATCAATAATTTTAAATAATACATTGATAGAATATTTTCAAGGTGAATAGGAAAATTATAAGCATGCGATTTAGTACATTAGTTCTTTAACAGGTAGACTATAGCTTCAGAATGATTGCATTTGTTACTTGTTTTAGTTGTCAATTATATGAGGCTATTAAGTACAGAGGTAAAACTTCATGGCACATTAAATATTAAGAATACCTTTTTTTCAAATGCGATTAAAATTAACATCATATACCATACCTTCATCACTTTATTTCTTATCGTCATAATTCCATCATAATTACCGATAATCAGAGTCTAAACTGCCGAGAGAAAAAGTGGTTTTGCCCCGTTGAACCATGCCTGGCCGACTACTATCTTTCAACTGATGTTTTATTTATTATGTACAAACGTACTTATATAGCATCGATGTCGAAACAAAATGGTTGCTTTATTGGTCGCCAAAAACCACGCTTAACATGACAAATAATGTTTCTCAAAAGTGGTTTGACTGCTGAATATTTTGAGGATTTTGCGACCGACATATCAAAATTCATTACAATTTACAAGTAGTTCGAATCGTAATTGCGCCAACCGCTGCTTGATCGTGGTTATAATGACGAAATGAAGGGCCGAGTTCCAAAATTTACAATCTTCAATTTAAACAAATTTTCAGAAAACCAGAAAAAGCGCTTTTTCAAATTTAAATATTCTATTGAGACGTTGCCATTATCTACCAGGTGACAACCAATCCTTTTTAATAAAAGAAAATGGAATTTAGGCTGAAGATATATAGTTCACCTAGTGATGAGCACAGCAAGACCAGGCCCAAGACTTGCATGGTCTTGGTCTCGTTCTTGCACAGAGAGTCTTGGTCTTTGCCTTGCAAAGTTATGTGCTATCTTGATCTTGGTATCGGTGTTACAGCAAGAGTCTTGCAAATCTCGGTTATAAACAAGGCATAAAATTAAAAAAAATATAAACAAGACAAAACAATAAAATGGTCTCAGACTGTATCGAATTTGATTTCCGTACTTTAACTCTTACCATTGGGTAACTACAAATCTGTAATTTTTGAAAACATAAAAATCTAACAATCGAACATTTTCCAATAGCCCACTAATTATCTACTAATAAAAAATTTTATTAATTATTGATACGTATTTTTCAACCCGAATATATTTTTATGTTAATTTTATGATAGCTACGTCTAACATGATAATGATTTAACATAATTCAAAAACATACGTGTACATTTACTTTGAAAAAACTAAGATACAAAGCTAGTCTAAATTCCACGCAAAATATTAAATTTAATGTAATATGCAAACAATTTAAATTTAAAAAGTAATGGAGGAATAAAATTTAATTACAAAAATTCCTTGATATTATCGTACAGTGCGAAAATTGAAAGGTTCTCGCAAGACTCTTGCAACTTGCAAAAGTCTTGGTCTTGCATGTCATGGTATTGGTATTGGTCTTGTTCTTGCATACCCCGTCTTGGTCTTGGTCTTGGTCTTGCTAATCAAAAGTAAAATGGAAATTTCAGAGACCTCAAATCCGGAGATCCTGCTGGCCTACAGATGGGTCCGTTAGTTCCTATCCAATTCTCACCAAATCTGCTATTTAAATAATTAGTTACAACTCTTGAGTTTTCGTTAGAGACGCCATCTTGCTGATATAGGTAATAATACATTTTTGTTGTCCTGTAGATTATTTATAAAATATTCCATTTAATTTGTAGATACTCTAAATACATATCGCCACTTCATGATTGATAGAAAAATATTGAACCAATTATTATGTTAAGTCCTATTATATCTAAGGAAAAGCTCACTCGAAAAAGATTCTGAATGATGCCTTCTCTCATTAATCTCTGGTTATCCTTAGCCCAATAGCGAGCATCTGGATTCAATTGGTAAACCTGAATTCTTATGATGGAAGACTGAACTTATGTTCAAATTGTTTAAAAACCAGTTGTAATGATTATGCCTTTCTGGAAAAACATGTTCAATTACGTCTTATACCTTCTATAAATCATTTATTTGTTCACATTTGTGATATATTACCAGTATTATTGAAGTTGTCATTTGTCGTAGCCGCAGTTAGTATTGTATACCCAAAGAAAGTGAAAACGAATATGGTGATTATGTAGAGAATACGATCATGTTTTTTTACCAGCCTTGTTTAAAAGTTGTTTCCTGCTCGAAGAAATTCCAAATAGATCAACACATTAACAAGATGAAGTCCGGTCCCATTCAGTCAACGTCGTAGCAGTCTTTTGAGACTTTTCAAAACGAAAACCATGGCTAGTCAGAATTTAATGAAGATCTGTGTAAAATATTTTTGGCTGTTAATATTCCTTTAAACAATCTGACCAACCCGCAAGTAAATGCTGTCCTGCAAAAATATTCAAAATTTATTTGGAATTAAGGGACGAAACTGGAGGTAATCATAATAAGTATATTGTCGTCGACGAAACAATTGATTTGTGTGATTGTTACATCTATGTTTAATGATCGGGAAACTTATAGACTGAGAACCTGGAAAAGCTTACCTCATAGCTGTAAGAGAACTGGAAAAAACAAACAACCTTACAGTTATCCGTTTTATTCAAGAAACATTAACACATTTCTTTTTGCCAAATTTAGTTCCTAAAGAAAAAATTCTTATTTTGTTGTCTGATGCTGCGCCATATACGGTAAAGGCAGGACAGAATTTAAAAATATTTTATGAAAATTTAATTCATGTATTTTTCCCAGCTCACGGACAACAGAGTTGCAGAAATTACTCGAGCTTCCTTCCCGTTGGTCAATAACCTAATCGCAAATGTGAAAATATATTCATAAATGCCCCATTAAAAGTGCAGTTTTACAAGGCGAATTTGCCCGGAGTACCATTACCACCTGAGCCTGTCGTGACCAGTTGGGTACTTGGATTCGTGTGGCAATATTTTATGCAGATATTTTCCAGAAATTAAAAGACTTAATTTTACACATGTCTGATGATTCATAGTGCATCTAAAAGTGTAAAGAAATATTTTAAAATATTAAAGTGGGACAACAATTAATGGATATTAAGTGTAACTATGCATTTCTAGCAGACAGTATTTTGCAACTAGAAGAATTGTGTACAAGTCTACCAGAGTCGATGAATATAATAGAAACATGTGTACAAAATTTCAAACAAATATGAGGTGAGATAGGAAAAACAGTAGTGGTAAAATTAGAAAGTTTAATAGAAAAAATCACAGGTTTTAAGGCAGGTAGTAAAATTGATGTCAAGAAAAACAGTAAATAAATTGGCTATTAAACCTGCCTTGATATAGTATGGTAAAGGGGTCGCTCGGCAAGATTTGTCCTTCAACACGTCGACCACAATTGATCTTTTATGTATACCCTTCTATGTTACACGAAAATTCCTATCTCTTTCGAGAACCTCAGAATATTTCGGAGGTTGAGCTTTTGTAGCCACAAGGTCATTTTCGAGATGCCTCAACCTTTGGCGAGTCAGTGCCTGACATTCGCATTGTAGGTGCTCTGACGTTTCAGCCATAGTTTGGCAGAATCTGCATGGTTCGTCAGTGGTTTTCCCCATTTTCTTGAAGTGGTACCTCCATAGGTCATGTCCAGTGAGAAGCCCTACGACCAGTTTTATCTCATTTTTGTTGTTGTTTGAGAAGTTTTTTGTGTAGTTAGGCGAGTGAGAGATGAGTATTTTGGCCTGTCTCTTACCAGGTGTCTACCCAGGTGCATTTTCCCAATGCTGCAGATGAACTGGCAAACAGAAACAGATTCACTGTAATGTGGGTGCGGGCCTGAACCATTCTGTGCCCTCTAGTGATGCCACAGAATGGTTCAGGCCCGCACCCACATTACAGTGAATCTGTTTCTGTTTGCCAGTTCATCTGCAGCCATCCGACAGTCCCACACTAGCCAGCAGTTCATTCTGCTAGATGTTAGCGCTTTTAAGGCTGCTTGATTATCTGATAGGATATAGATCTTTGCACCTCTTAGGCCTTTTTGGCACTTCAGAGATGGCTATATTGATAGCATTTAGACCTACTTGAAAGATCGTGGGAGGGTTTCCTAAATGTGCCGAGATCCGACACCTAGGCCGGTAAACTCCGGATCCCACTCCTTCTTTCATCTTTTATCCATCTGTGTACCTGACAAGTGATCTTCTCTCTAGTTGTTTTAGTATTTCCCCTGCAGTATTGCGGTCTTCGATTACCACTTCAAAGGAGCAATCAAAGTGGAGTTTTGTTTCCATTGTATCGGTTGGTTTGGTTATCGCCTGTATCTGGATGTTTTTCAGAAGTTTAAGGTGACTAGTCAGGTTTCCTGACTTCAGTTTTTGTGTCTGAGTGACTCTATACGTACTGGTCCAGGCCTCATTTTCTATTGATATGTGCAGCGGAAGGAGATCAAGTAGGGTTTTCAAAGCGGCTATGCGGCACATTTTCATAGCTCCTGTTATACCCAGACAGGCGAGCCTTTGTATTCTTGTTAGCTTTCGCTGTGTTGTTATTTCCTTTGTTTTTACCCACCACACTTAGCAGGCGTAGGTTGTAATAGACTTTACAACAGTGTTATAGGAGCACCAGATGATGGAGGGTTTAAGATCCCATGTTTTACCAAAGAGTCGTCGACAGGCTTAGAGTGCTGCCGTTGCATTTTTTGATTTTCTTTCCAGGTGTGGGTTCAAGGTGAGTTTCTGGCCAATAACGATGCCGAGATACTTAACCTCTTTTGAAAGCTCTACCGTTATCCCTCTCAAAGTGGGTGTTTTAAGTTTCAGTTTCCTTCTTTTTGTGAATGGGATCACTACAGTTTTGCTTAGGTAGGCATTTAGTCTTGCGTCTGTACACCATGTGCTGACAAGTTTGAGTGCACTTTGCATACGTTCTGAGAGAATGTTGTCATGCTTACCTTTTATTAATATAACTAAGTCATCTGCTCAACATTGGTCTTCAAAGCTTGCTTCAGTCAATCTTACCAGAAGATCTTCAACAACCAGAGACCATAGCATGGGCGATAGTACCCCTTCTTGGGGGCATCCCTTTATTACTTTGACTGTGACAATTATTGGTCCAATGGTCACAGTGATTTCACGGTTAGCATGGATTTTATCCATTGTGTAGTGGGTGGTTCCACTCCTCTGCGGGTTGTAGCATTCTGAACAGATTCATGTGAGGTGTTGTCAAATGCACCCTCTATGTCTAGAAATGAACACAGCGCCACTCCTTTTTCAGCCAGTGTATTCTCTATATCGCGGACGAGATTTTGAAGAGCATGGGTGGTAGATTTCGATGGTTGAAAGGAATTTATTTCTGACGTGCATATCGACAATCTTCTCCATCGTTTTAAGAAGGAAGGAGGTTAAGCTAAGACTTTCAACCTGCCTTAATTCCAAAATTAAAAATTTGCCCTGTAACTTCAGTAGATGTAAGCATGTCCTTAGTGATACATACTTCAAAATATTGGAGCACCCTTAATAACCAGTCCGTTTTATAATATTTCAAATTATTATTATTATAAGTTTGATATAAATTGATGTAGGAAAATTGTATTTGTGAAATAACAATAAAGTATATACAACTTTAATTTATTTTTATTCAATACAAATTTAGTGAAAATTTAATTTAGAAAATAAGAATTTAGTTATTTTATTACTGCATATTCATTGCATATTTCTGTATTTTTTTGCATTTATTTACAACCTTAGTGATTATAGTCGTATTGTAGAGAACTTTGGCCGCCCACCAACTAAGGCATATAGCAGGGCAACAAATGAGGCTTGTCAATTACGTAATACATTTCCAAACTACCCGAATAATAATGCTATATAGAACTTATGTACTTAAACTAAACTTGTTGGTGATCAAATAAAAAAAAACCCTTTTGGTATATTTGCTTGCCAACTTTACCTAGTTTTTAGATGCTTCCCCATACAGTTTGTTTGTAGTATGTCTATTATGGTAGCGTTTTGACCGTTAATTCCATCCATAATAGTAAACGAAACCGAATAGCTTCAATGAATTTTTCCACATCCATCATCACTGAAAGCACGGTACTGGTGAATTCGAATGATAAAATGAAACATACTTCTAGTATGCGTATATCGCGCAGTATACACATTTAAATATATATTTGAGTGTTTGTGAGATTACGTATATGGTTTTCATTCTAAATACGAATCAACATTTTGCTGCGTGTCTCCAGCTAAAACGATGCATAAAAAACAAGTGTTAGTCGCCAAATTTTAGAGTCACAACATCGCCACAAATCAGTGAATATTATCAATAACTAGAACATTCTCAAGCTATGACTTTAATATGAGCTTCAGTGTAGATAATGCTATTCCACGTCCCAAGAAGTAATGTAGGCAAATTGTTCTCTAATCTCTAATTTGTTTTACATTTATATCTAGGTAAAGTGTTTTATCAACGCAACAGATATTTCTCCCGAAAATCAACAAGTTACATCCACAAAACAGACCCTAATTCCCCATCATCCCCAAACCGTTTAAATAAGCAACAGTTGGTTTTTAATTAATAGCTCAACGTGCCTTTAATTACCCCTTTCATCCCGTTATGCAAAGTCTGCCGCCCCTTAGACACCGCCGGTTCATAATCATGAGCTGTCTAATTGACTTTTATTAGTTAACGAGGGTGTAAATGAGTAAAACGAGAGAATGAACGAAATCTCAGCGATCGTTTGAGATATTTTGTTTCTTGGGGATGTTTTTAGGTTTTAATTATTAAAAGTTAATGGAAAAGGGTTGGAAAAATTATTTTATTGAACTTGAAGTTACATTTTGTATATATTTGTCTTTTTTAAGTAATATTTCTAATAAGGTCTTTTTCATTTAGTGAATTAGAGATAGCTGCATGATCTGCAGTCAAGAGTTGCTATTAACGTTCTTTATTCATTAGTGGCTTGCCTTGGCCTTGCAAGAGATTCTGACGTTTTAAAACTTCTAAAATGTTCATTAATATGTATGTATGTATCAAGTGTAGGCATCATTTTCATTATCACGATCGTGATCACGATTATGTTTGTGTCCTTGTCCCTTGTTTGATCATATAGCATGGACAAAACAATTCTTATGGTATATGTGTAGATATCACCAGATCAAGAGATTGAAAAGCAGTCCATCCTTTATACTAATACTACTAGTATTAAAAGATTATACAACGGTAATTTTCTAATTGTAAGGATAATGATGCTTCTATAAAAAACGAACAAAGCTATCGTGTTAGACATAATTAAGTTTTTGCTTTATAGGACTTAGATCATTACATTATTTAAGTACAGACATTAAAATATAATTAGAAGTATTTCAGTTTATTTTTGGTCATTATTTCCACTAATCGAAATATTTTTGTGTTTTTGTGTCGCGTGAAAATCTATTATTTACATCGGTGTTGTAATTATTGGTAATTAGACGATTTTTACAGTTTCATTTTTGTAAAGTACATTATTTAATTGTTATTTATCCCTTTTTCCCTCGCCCATTTCCGAAACATATAAATATACATTTTCCTATAGATGCAATATTTCAACGTTCCTAATAGAGGGTGTTTCTAAAAGGTCTGTCCAAAACGTTAGCACAAATACCCGATGCTAAAATATGTAAATCTAGCATGATTTACCTTATTCCAAGAGTTGATAGTTTTCAAAATATAGCTTGTCAAAATTATTTTTTTTTCCTTTTTTTGGAAATATTTATCTGAATTAAAACATGATTTGTACGATATTTGGTACTTGGGGGTCTTTTAGGATGAGAAATCAAGATCGATGTACAGGGTGGCTCGAATTCTAGTCTATGTTTGGGGTTCTCGAAAACCGTCAGAGATACAGTGTCAGTCAAATTAGGGCAAAATTGCGCATTTAGATGCCTAACAATAATACGTTTAGAAAGTTGTAAAATTCCGAATATTTCCGGAGATATCCGGAAAACCCAAAATTTTGAAGAATCGTTTTATTTTTTCCAGGGCTTATCTAAAAACGGATTTAAAATTGAATTGCACTTTTGCATTGCCACTTTTACCGCTCTATCCAATAGTGGTATCCAGTTTGGAATCTGACGTTTCGTCTTCAAGAGTTCATCAACTTTCTTTTTTCAATACGAACTTTAAATTTTTTTATCGTTTTTCAGATCACACCCGGGTTAATAATATGAATATGTGTTTTTAATTTTTATTCTTTTTTTAGAATTATTATCTTTAATTTTCTTTTTGAAATTACTTATGAAATGTTTATTTTTTATAAAAATATTTTATTTTGTTTTTGTGTGTGGATCATTAGAGCCTTCATTTTTAATAGAAATAAAAAATATTAAAATTAAATAAGCAGGTCCGTTTATTTTTTACCCCAAAACAAAATAAATAATTTAAAAAAAAAATAAAAATAAAGTAAAAAAAGAATGGAAAAAAATGTATAATACATATTCATAATTAACACGTAAATATAATCTGAAAAACGATATAAAAAAGGTCGTTTAAAGAAATAATAAGTTGATGATGACCCCTTGAAGATGAAACCTCGGACTACATGCTAGAGTACTCTTATTCAATAATCAATATTTACATAACTTATAAGACAAATAATTTATTAATATATCCATCTGAAAGTGTACACGATTTTCTTATATATTATAACACCTACCTACCACGTATTTCAGTAGATACTTGAAAGCTTTAAATACAAAAGTTGTAGGGTTTTCTCATGCACCTCCAGGATTTATGATCAGAACAGATAAATAGGTGAAGCAAAGCTGTCAAAAAGGTTAAATTTTGTTTTTAAAAATTGAAGGCTTTTTATATGGTTCATTTATCGAATAATCTCTACGTTATGGATTGCAAATATACCTATCAAATCTGATACCTCTAGCTTTAAAACTAAGATTTTTGATGGCCTGTAAAACAAAAATCAAAACGCTTTTGCTATTATAACCATTCGAAGGAGAAACTTATGATAAATCCCAATAAAAAGTTGGAAACATTTTAATAAAGGAGTAGTATTTTTTAAGTTTTATTTACGATCATTCGAACGTGATTTATTTACAATTCTAATTAACAGTAACATTCTAACTTTTTACCAAAGAGAGTAGATATTTATTTATAGATCGGCTTGATAATCACAGTTAAAACCCAATTTTTTGGTGCAACTTATATGTATAAGTTAAATGTCATACCCAAATTCCAGGAAAATCCATTGGACCCCAAAAACTCATTGAAGGTGTGTAATGTCCAAAATATTATTATTGTTCCATAAAACTCTAACAATCACTACTTTGAATTCCGATTGGTCACTGCTAAACAACCAGTGTCTTAATGTCAGAATGATATAATGATATATTCAAAACACTGGTATAATTAAAGTGACTAATCGAAGTTAAAGTGACTAATCGAAGCTCATAGTAGTGGCCCTAAGTAAATGTTCAAAATCACATCAATTTTCATAAATACAAAAATTAATTCTTCGGCGAAAGTTCCCTATAAAAATTAATCCATCAACATTCATCAACATTTTTTCATGATTTCTCGATTTTTTTGGAGGATATACATATTGCTTTTGTATCTTTTGCTGTTTATATCTCCATCTCAAATTTATTGACATTTGCTCTATAATCTTAAAAAAGCTGAAAAACACAAAACAACTTGAAATAAGTTGACGTTTCGAGGAACCCATTTAAACATCATACAACCGTAATGTTGCAGACAAAAACTATTATAATTACCCTCTAACTGAGAAAAATTAACATATCTAAATGGCCTTTAAGTACGCCTATGCAGATAAATAGAATCCAATGATAAGAAAACAGATAGCACACTCTTCAGCCGCAATGAAAATTATTCTATAAGATAATAACAGCAACGAAATACATTAAATTAATACCACCAAGTAGTGAAGAAATCTTCGAATTCTTGGAAGAAATATGATCAAAACCCATACAACATAATCGTACTGCATCATGGATTTAAGAAAAAAAAAAGACATGGAAAGATAAAGCAACAATCGAAATACAAAATAGCAACAGAAGAACAAACATTATAAAATTTGTGTGTGCTATATCCTCTGAAAATTTCAGACCTCGGGTACGGTTTTTCCCCAAAAATACTCCTTAAATTAGAGCCCCGGGCTCCCCCATATGGTCTAAGGATGCCCCCCATGGGGCGTACCTACAATAAAAATTTCGACCCTGTACCTCTTCCCGTTCTCCTGAAATTTATTATTTAAGTTCTTCCTTCTCCCCCTCCGGCCAAACGGGGGGGAGTCAGATACTCGTCCAGGATCTCCTTTTTACCCCGGCTACATCCCCTGAAAATTTCGGCCGTCTACCTATACGGGAACATGCCAGTAGAAGGAGCATGACGCGTGACATTACGTTGCATATCCGAGCGTGACGGCTCGGTCTCATTCAACCCCCACAAAAAAAAGCAAAACGCGCAAGTTTTCATTTCAAAAATACATATAACTGGAAATTCCCAGGAACAGAGCCAATGCTAAACCTTTGACGTAAATAGGTCTTATGATAAATAACTATTCAAATAAATATAGTAATTGAAAATCTCCAACCATCACGAAAATTTTTAACAGATGGAAAAAATTTATAAAACCGAAAAACCATAACCCAGAAAATCCAGCTAATTATCGACCAATAACTTGTTTGGGTTAGTTTGGGTTATAGACATTATATAAAATAATAGCATTAGTAAAATGCAAAAAAAAGATCAACATCTTGAAAAATATAATGTAATTTCAGAAGAGCAAAAAGGCTGTAGGAGGAGCAATTAAGGGTGTAAGGACAGCTTAGAATGATAATGAGACAAACAGAAAGACGGCAAAGGATCCTACGAACATGTTACGTAGATACAAGCAAGCTTTCAACTCTGAGCCTCACTCATGGTTGAAGAAAATACTAGGAGTCTACAAAATGCATTCAACTATAAGAAATTTCTTGTCAACCATCATGAGACCTGGTGAACTAGCATACGCTTAACAACAATAAAAGAGGAAATAAAAACCGACACCATAAAAATTACTAGACTTCTAAGCTCTTCTGGCACTATTTCTGCCTGATGAACACACTCTCCAATACATTAAATAATACAAAATATGATTTTCGGACCAAACATCAACACAAACATCAAAGTAGAGCACAAAATTAACCATCTTCCCTATATAGATGACAACTAAATATATGCACCAACGCAAGCACAAATGCGAGAACTACTAAAAATAATACAGCAAACAACAGCAGACATTGAAATGAAATTCGAATTTGGTAAATGCAAAAAATATGTATAAAGCAAAACAAAGGGAAAAGTAAATAAATGCAGAAACTTTTAACAACTGGATACTAGATAACGTCCAGAAGGATTAAATATCGAAATACTTGGACCCAAGGATAGACTACATGACAATAAAAAACAACTAACTAAAAATATTAATCCCATCTAACACTAATCCTCAATACGAAATTAAATTCGAGGCACTTATTCAAAGCCATTAACACGTTTGCATCTCGCTCCTCACACATTCTTTAGAGTAATATAATGGACTAAAACAGACCTAAAAAAAAATGTATTGTCACGATTAGTTATCAGCGACGCAACGCCTGGGATGGCGTCCAGGTTCGAGATCGATCTACGTCAGGTGAGAAGAGATATTAAAGAAGACACTTTGGTAAAAGGATAACAACGACTATTCGACAAAGACTTAAGAGAAAACAATAACAACGTCTATTGGTCCAAGACTTAATGAGTTTACACTATACTCGATTATGGTTGAAGTATGATTTGAATTGTTTATAGGTCTTAATTCCTGTATTATAATAGAGTTCTTTAAGAGCCGCGTTTAGTTTTAATTTATGTTATTTCATGAGATAATGATTTAAGGTTCTTGGTTTATTTTAATTTCACCCAGACACTATAACTATTAAACATTAAAAATCACTTAACTTAGAATTTTTGACAGATCTTAGATTCGACTTTATTACTTTTTAAACAGGTATCATTCAAGAAATTCGTTTCTATGAACTATACTTCGAGTTGGGCCTGAAGATTAGGATATGGTTAGAGCACCTACCACGTCCCTATGGACAGCAGTAGGTGAGCGGAATAGATGAGAGACAAAATCCTGCGGGACTGATGGTGCACTTGACTCTTTATGTCTTAAAATCTGCTAACCATTGCAACTTTAAGATTCATAATTGCCTGCGCTGTTCGCTTGCTTTGTTTATAAATTAACTTGAATGTTTACATAATATTTTTCAACTTCAGGTTCAAACTTAGGACAAGGTGATAGTTAATTCGTAGTTTAAATATTTCTAGTAGTTTACAATATACTGTCAAGATCGGAACTGACAAAACGTAGAAAATTACACCCAACCTCTACAAAGAAAAACTTACAATAGATTGGACAGGAGGAATGTGAGTACTCATAGATGTTCACATACTCCATGCCAATCAGATAAAAATACTTCCGCAACAAGCATATATACTTGCACAAAGCAGTCACACCAGTAGACAAAGACTACACATCGCGGAATCTCTCACAATCTAAAACGCCACCAGAACGGATGCAAATGCCACAAAATAAAATAGAACAGTGGTCACGGAAGAAATTACAAGGAAAGCACCCCCGAAAGCACCTATATATTATTAACAACGAACAAATGGAAAAGATTATAATAACAATTATAATGTTTAACTGAAAAGAT
Organism: Pissodes strobi; assembly: GCA_016904865.1. Taxonomy (NCBI): domain Eukaryota; kingdom Metazoa; phylum Arthropoda; class Insecta; order Coleoptera; family Curculionidae; genus Pissodes; species Pissodes strobi. The sequence goes on from MU182061.1 coordinate 234,314, forward strand.
CTAATCGCCAAAAAACAAAGGGCAGCTATCACACATCCATTTATTTTAAATTAATACCATAACTTTCATGTTTGTCTGCATATCTGCATCAAAGGCGTTCGACCGTATTAATCTTGATACTATACTTAACGCCGTTTTTATAATTTTATTACAGGAATCCTCCGACAAAATTGTTTATTTATGTAGATTTGCCACTAATTAGCGATTTGTTTTTCAGTGTTACTCAATTTGTTATACCGCATAATCTATCTACCATCATCTAGAAATATCGTATTGGGCCCGTACAGAGGCGTACAACATATTTTTAAAGAAATGCTATTTGTAGAACAAATAAGCTACTTTATAGCAAGTGAATGTTAATGTGTATTTTGTGATAATGGCTGGAGATTTGCGTTTTTTACTAAAAATTATGCACATTATTTAAGTTTTAACAGGGTTATTTTTCATAAAAGTTTTTAATAAAATAATAACTTAAGTAAATATTATTATAATCGAAAAACATTTTTTCATTACTGTAGCATTAATGTTTTCATTATTGCAATTGACCAAATTGATAAAAAATTGATAGCGTATATTAATTTAAGAGTTACCCTTAATTAGTTCTCCATTAATATAATAATAATAAAAATAAATATGTCCCGGTTTACCCAACTTCTATTTCATAATGCTTTGTAGCTTATCCTTAATTGATATGTAGTGAAAGTGTTTTTAAATAAGAGTGGACTAGGGACAAATAGACACATACTCTCCTTCATCAGCAAATTTTCAAATTGATTGCAAGCACGCTTGTTTGAAACCACAAAACACGAAAATAAGACTTCACCTACAGCTACAGTAACTTTAGAGCCCCAAAACCAAAAATGAGACGAAAACCTTGCGATTTAGAAAAAAATTAGGCCAAATTTGCATAAGAAATTTACGAATTAAGTACCAAGCACAAATAAATAGCGGCTAGAAATTAGACAGTTGGGTAATCTTGGCCTATATTTGAATAATGATTTTCGAGAGTTCGTACACCACTGACTAGCTCAGGCACAAATAACAATAAAATACCTATAATTAACTATGAAAGATGAATCCCTATTTAGATGGTCCACTTTTTTACATATTACAGATGCATGCGCCATGATTGCTTATCATAAGCCACAATTTTGACAAAAATTACAAAAAAAAACACCAAAATATCGCAAAATAGTCGCTGAAGCACTCGAGTGCTCACAAGCAACGTCGCAATTGACTTGATAAATCCTAACCATTTTTGAAAATGGGAATCATAGTAACGGTAGTAAAATAAAAATTTCAAATTGCAAGAATAAGCTAGAATAGAATTTTCAGTGTCAATGCAAATTGCAGAATAATTTTTAATTAAACCAGTCGCTAGGAGCTATTGGAGTTGTCAAATAAATATATATTAATTTGAGATTTTGCTAACTCTGTGGGATTTTGGAAAGTATTGGCAACAACAGTTTAGCTATGGTGCAATTATGATAAACACAAGGCGAAATAATGTTGGAAGGAGTTAAAACGTGAACAATTGGATCTCTCTTCTTTTCCAGGTCAAAAACTCCTTAGTAATTCGTACTCTCGTTTTGTATGGTGTAAAATACGCTTGTGTCAATACGATCTTCTTATACCTAAAGTTTTCCAAAATTTAGGTTTCCGAGATGAACTATGCTTTTTGGTTAGAAATATGGTAATAAATGGATAAAAGATTATGTTCAGGAATATACTCACGCTGTGTTGTTAGTAAATGGTCTTTTAAACGTAAAAGCTCCGGTATTCTTATCTTTAATATTATCAACGCTTATAACCTGAGCAATATGTTCGGACTGTGCAGTCTTCATAGGGTAGCTTTTAAAATGTGTTGCCTTTTAAAGGATTTTATCAATAAATGTTGAATGTTTTTCAGTTGTAGAAATGCAATGGAAAAAGATAAAAATATTTGCTGCATCTAGAAATCTTTTCGTTGTCTCA
>MU182061.1:236297-312955 GCA_016904865.1 Pissodes strobi
TTTGCTGCATCTAGAAATCTTTTCGTTGTCTCATTCTGCTCAAATAATTTTCTATTAAAGTCCGCTCCCATGATCCTTCAACCCAAAAATTTACCATAAATGGAATATCTATTCTAGAGTTTCCACAAATATCTCCCATAAACTCTTGACTCTATCTATAGACATACAAGACTACAATCTTTAGTTCCTGATCTACAGAGCATGCCACCACAATATCACCTTCAACACTTCTTTTACAGATGCCATCTCTAATCTTGAAAAACAAATGCACCATGTTCTATTTCACTTCGTAGATAACTAGAAATCAGGTCAGTTTTTCCAACCCCACAGAGCCAGTGTTCACTAAACAGTAATATATTATGCGGTTTATCTGTTATACTTTCAAACAATCGCTCGGTTTCAGATTGACTACATTTTTTGGCGAAGAATGTAAAATTTTCCAGCCTTTATTTAGGGTACATTATACTTGATACTTCAGTTTTGTTCAGTTATAACGAGTGCTTCAAAAGTTATCAATAAAAGTGACTTTCAGGCTCGGGTTTTAGGGGCTCAGCTCAGGGTGTCCTCGTAAGTAGAAGAAAATGAATCCCAATGATTGCCTAAATGTTCTGGAACACCCTTTATATTTATGTGTATTCCAAATTATAAGCGAGATTATTGATGATTATTCCCGTCAACAAGAATAATGTTGCAAGTATTTCTTGTTCTTATCTTGCTATTTCTTGTTCTTGTCTTGTTCTTGCATGCAAGAAATGGATTAGAAAAATATGCAAGACAAGAAACTAATGAGCAAGAACTATGTTTCTTGTGCAAGAAATTTGCATATAATTTTTTAAATAGTAATAATTTGTTGAAAAATATTAGCAAACAAGTACACAACTACTTATACTCGCATAACATTTATTATAAATAAATAGAACGAAAAAACAAGTAGAGAAATTAAATAAAATAACATTTCATATTCCAATAAAAGAAAATAAATAAAAATATTGCTTTCTCAAAAAAAAAAAAAAAAAAAAAAAATTTTTCTTTAAACAAAAAAAAAAAAAAACAAAAAAGTCTTTCTTATACCTTGATTCACACATTGATCGTATCACATACGAAACAGGTACAAATATACCAAACATTTATTTTTCTAATAAAACAAAACAAAACAATTAAAAAATTTGCCTATGTTTCAAGAAAATAAAAAAAATCTGTCTTAAATTTCCAATATAATGACTAAACTTTTAAACATCAAACATTTTTATTAAACATTTAATTTTGTCGTGTTGTATGTAATCTTCTAGTATATCAAAAAACGTTTGAGTTTTTTTAAGAAGTTTAATCATTATTTTGAAGCTCAACTTGCTCTTTGAAAAGGAATAATCTAAAATCTAAGTAAGAAGTTAAACAGAGATAATGCAAATGGCTACAAGTAAATGCTTGTCAGAATAAATTTAAAAAAATAATCGTATAAAAAATCCCTATTTGGTTACCATTACCTAAACAAATTAATCAGTTGCGGCTCGCGGCTTTGAAAAGTGGTGAAGAGCTAGTTAGAGGGGTAAAAGCACCGCAACTGCCAAATTTTGTTAATAATTATTAACGTTATTTTTTAGGAAATCTTAAAAAAATAAAATATATACATATCATATTAGCAACAGAACATTTTCTGTACTTACTTGAAAACCGAGACAAACACATAGGTTAAGTTGAGGATTAAATCTTGCTTGCTTAGATACAAGACTGCATCAATAACTGTCCGTAAGCAAATTCTATTCAATCGAACTTTTTCATTAAAATTAAGTTTATATAGTCAAGCATCGGCGGTGAACCTATTTTGATTTTACTCAAAATTTCTATGCATCAACTAGCATTTTAAGCCTTCTCCAGAATCCCCATGTTTACGCAACGATCTAGTAATATTTAGAAAATCTGTAAATCCGTCCCTATATATTCCAAACAGAATGTTTATGTGAAAATAGTAAACACGGTCAGCAGACTTAAAATTAATTTGTATGATCTGCCATTTTTTTTTGTTAAATTTTTTTAAACCTATATTTAAAATAGTAGACAGTGTGTAGCAATAAAATTTCCCTCTTATCTTGATCTGTCCAACATCTATATGACTTTCCAACAAATTGCACACTATGCCATTAATCGGATTCTTCATTTTTTATATTTTTAAGAATAATGTGCTTTTAAATATGCTTTGCAAAATTCCCTTGTTTGTATTAAAGTAATAAAATAAACCGAACCAAATGATGAAGATGTATTAGCCGGCTCTTCACATCACGCTAAAAACGTGCCGGCGAGCCAGTGTCTGCTGGCTGCATGAAGTCAGTGTTACCATGGCAACGCGCGATCAAGTGCATATGAATACGGTGCCTCTTCATCGGCTGCCTAGAATCGGTTAAAGATATAATAGTATGGTCTGTTGAGCATGTTTACATCCTTTGCAAATGATCTTGTTATAATAAAAAATTATATTTATGTTATATTTAAATTAATACATAGACAAATATTTTATTGCTTTAGTTTAGTTGTTAATTATTTTGGTGTAATGGCTCTGAATTTAACCGATTTCTATGTTTCCTTATTACTAAAGATGCTTTAGAGAATAACCTCACTGATGGTACTGAAGAAGCTGTTGCCCCAAATATGTCCCTTGCCATGTTTGATAAAGTGGGATATAAGTGTTCATTTTTCTTCCACCAGTCAAGGATGTCAGGGTTTTCTCCAGCACGCCTAGTATTATAATATTCATCGATTTCTTTTCTGGGGTTGGTGTTGGTGTGTTGACGTCGACGAAGTATCCTGCTGATTAGGGCTGTTAAAAATTGCACCAAAATCTAGGACATCTTCATGGTAAGTGTCCATTTCTAAATCTCTAACATTTTCTGGCTTAAAGGTACCAATACTGGCACTTTCTAATCAGTAATCATCTTTATAAACAGCTTCAATTTTTTAATAGTAATATTATGCAGCTCCCTACCCCATTTGGTTAGAGAAAAGGTTTTTTTAGTGACGAGGATCCAAAATTAAAGCCACACAATATATCCAGTTAGATTTTTGTAGTGCTTCTGTGGAATACCCCAAACTGTTGTTCATAATATAGCGGCATCGGACAAAAACCTCTTTTTACAAAGCAAGAACAAGAAATAGCAAGTCTTGCAGCAAGATCAAGAAATAGGTTTGCAAGAAGTTTGCAAGAACAAGAAATTAAACATGTTTTGCCTTGCTTAGCAAGACAAGACAAGATATAGCCGAGCAAGACAAGATTTCTTGCGACCTGTAACACTAAACGAGAAGTCCCTATTTATGATATAAGTAACTGTAGAATTAATAGACATATTTAAGTGAATGTTTTGTGATTGGCTCCTAATAGATCTGAAGAAAATTATCGTAGAGCATTATTTTATGTATAAATGCTTGATTAAGGAGAACGCAATCACATATGCATGGCATTTACAAACTTACATAGCCACTTTTCACAGACCTCGTTTATATACGCCGCCGCCGCCGGCGCCGCGCCGTTCGGAAACAAAACTCCCTATTCTCTCTTAGAAAATCGACGCATTTATGTCCGGTAAAAATTCGTCTATTTTCCACTAGATGTCCATGCATACACGACTGAATAGTCGGTAGATTAGTGAGAAAGAACCGACGCACCGCGACGCCTCGTAAGAAAAGAACGTCTTAGAGAGTTCAGTCCTTTTTCTATAGAGGCAGCACCTTACGGATTTGCTTGATTTTATTGCAGACTATTAACAGGATAGAAGGAATGAGATAAATCTACGAAATATCAGTCTGGTTGGTAAAAAAGAATTATTAAAACCATATGCTGGAAATATCATTCATCAAGTACACAAATTTAATTTCATTTTCAATAATTATTAATTCTTTTGCAGAGACTTTATTTGTTACGGAAGTGTAACAAAATCGGTGAATATCCCCCATTTCACTTCATTTCTCTGAATCCAAAATAGATTATTTTTACCGCTGACTTTAGATTTATTTAATACAGTATCATATACCCAAAATTATTTACTTCATTCGAATATTGATATAAGTACCTAAAAAAATTGTCATACTGAGGGATATGAATACAAATATCTGCGTTGTATTTGATCCCTACAGACATTTAAAAACCGAACTATAAGGGTACTCTTATAAAAATATGTATTTTTCTTTTTGCGTAAACAAATAAAATGGCGTTATGAAATGCCAATTTACAAATAATGTTTACAAATGGATCGCAATAATCTATTCGTTGTTGTCAGTAGGCATTGATTTAAACGGTGTAATTTACCTAAATTGATCGTTACAGATTGTCATTTTAAACCCATATTTTTAGATATATTGAGCAGAAATGATAGGAGGGATTCTGATTTGGTTAATCATAGAAAAACAGGCATTTACTTTTTAGTTAGATGAACAACAATTACCATAAATATGTGCCTGCTTAAATAAATTCCTTCATAATACAGAACAATTAGCTTGAAAATCATGAAATCTTCCAAAAATGGACATCCCCGCAATTTTGTATTTTTAAACTGCTTATTATGATGTATCGATATACGCCTGGAAGTTACGCCACCGACGCACTGAGGCTTCGTGAGATAAGAGGTCAAGGTCACGGATTATGTTATCTCATTCCTATCACTCCAAAATGAAAAACCCCTTTTACAAAAGTTGAAGAACTCAATTTTTAATGCCAAAGAAAATATTTGACGTAAATACGCCTAACCGTTCTCGAGATATGAAGCTGAATATGTATATAAATGCAAAAATAGCCAAATTCCGGTATACAACGTGTATCGCCGCATTTCGCTCTCTTCCACCTATTCTATAAAGTTCGGTCTGGTTTTCGTACAACTACGTGTTCTCCAGATATAAGGTATCTGTTTAAACGCTACTATTTCACTCCCTATGGCTACGAAACAAGTTATTGCTGTTAGATCAAATTATTTAAATAAAAGGCCTCATAAACTTTTCACATACGCCTTATCATTTTCGAGATATGATGTTGCGAAATTGCAACATTTTTCAGGTTAGAATGGATAGAATCTATAGTGAAATAAACACTTAGGAAAAGCTAAGGCCATTATACACGCTGATATTTTTATGAAAATACTTATAAACATTTTGAGCGAACCCCTATATTGATTGATTTTATTATAAGTTGCAAATTCGCATCAGCATCATATGTCGAAAGCGGCAAGGTGTATGTGAAAAGTGTATGGAGCATTTTAGCTAGAATATGTCCCTCATGCATAAAAAATTTAACTAGAGAAGTGCAATTATCGAAAAATTACACCGATAATTGCACTGTAGAAACCGAAAGAGCACGGCGATAATTGCATCGTACGTATCTATGGTAATTCCATTATAAGATTACGATGACAGCGAACATTTATAAATAACGTTAAAGTAAAGTCAAAATATATTGTCAAAGAGGAATTTGGGCGCTTTCCAATGACGTGTCGCTGAGTATAATAATTATTGGCGGCGTTCCTCTTTGCTCTTGTAGGCCGCGCAACTTAAATGGAATAATGACTCGCTTACTTCGAAACAAACTGTACGTATGTTGGTCTCCAGGTTTGATATAGAGGAAGGTATGCACTTAGAATGATATCTATGTTTAAATATAATTTATCAAAATAGCGTAAAACGCATGACCATTCGATGAGGACTGACCGGACTCTACCTAGTTGGTCCCCTTGGAACAATTTGAGGTTCCCTCGAATTTACTTTTAGTTTAGATTGTTTTGAGCGTTGATGCGTTTAATTTATACTGGTAGGCTTTAATTTAATTATTATTTAATGTTTGTGATGTCGAATTTTTCCTTCTATCTTTATCCTTTAACCTATTTTCCTTTATTTCCATTACTACTCTAGTTTACTTCTTCTCATATACTGTCTACTTCTCCTTATAACTATATATACATATATACATATGTATCCCTATGTGGATTCCAATTCCATCTCCTAGGTCGTCATGTTGCCCAAGTGTCTGTTATGATCTTCCCTATAAGGTACTTTTCTGCGACAGTTGGCTACAACATTCCCTATATGGCTGTATTTGCTTTCTAGCTTCTCCTTTATTTTAGTTCAATATTATAGTTCTCGTACTCTCAATATTATAACTTTTTAATTTCTCTTTTCTCTCGTTGCTCATATCTTAATTTCTCCCTTTGCTTCTCTAATTCCTACGTGTTTTTACAATGATTTCCCCAATGTGGTACCTGCCATTAACACTTGCATTGCAAATTATAACTTTTCCTAGTTATATATACCTCCATTTATCTCAGATACTTATAATCAACATTTGCGTTCCAGTTTCTATTTTCATATTCCTAACATATTTGACCTATTTTCTAGTATTTCTATTCCTTAATTTAGTTGCTTAGTTTCTTATTTCTTTGTGTGGTTTCTTTGTATTTGCTTAGTTTTTGGTTGCTTCCTAATTACTTAGTTACGGTTTTTTGTTATTTTAAATTTTTTTTCTGGGTTTGCTCCATCCCTGGTCCAGTTCGTCGTACTCTCCTAGTGTCTTGTTTCTTTATAGTTGCTGGTTTCTTCTTATACTTAGCTGCTTTCTTCTAGTTACTGTTATTGTATGTACCTTAGATAATAGTGTTATATACCTTCAAATATGCTTTATGTCCGCGCCTTTGTCTTTCACCTATACGATTTTCTCAGTAGGGTACTTATCGTTAACACTTACGTTTACAACGGTAACTCTATTTCCTAGTTACTCACTTCTCCATTTTACTCCTCAATTTTTCACTTGTTCCAACGCCCAAGAGCTTTTGCTATGAGTTTCCCAATACGGTACCTATTTCTAACACCTTGCGTTTAAAACTCTAGCTACATTTCTCTATATCTTCATATACTGCTTATTTTTTCCTTGCATAAGGGTAATTTTTTCTATTATCTAAGGTGTGTACTTGTGTTTTAAAATTTTAATTTGCAACCTTTTTCCCCAAACAATGCTAGTAAATTTTTCTCTACGTCGTTGTCCTTGCTAATGGCACTTTTCTTATATTTTTGTTGTATATTATCTGTCTTATATTTTGCCATCGCCTCTTTCGCCTCTTGCCTAGTCATCACGGTCCTCTTGCTTTTTGATATTGACGGGTGATGCCTTGGTCCATGGGTCCATCGTATGGGTGTTGTTGAGCTTAATTTACTTTGCTGTTTTTTCTTACTCTTATTTTGCCATGGGATAGAGATTTTATTTTATAACTCCGAGAGCAATCAAGTTACTTCTTGAAAGAACGAAATTCCGGCAGGAGAAAAGATTCACTTCCTCTGAAAGATATGTGACGAACAACTCGAAGTCACCAAGCTATCTATCTATATCCTAAATATGAAGAGAAGCTGGTACAGAAATTAACCGTGTGGATCTTAATGGCTACGAATTGTGTTTCAAGATTTATTTAATTCTGACGAAAGAATAGTATATTATTTTATATGGAGGAAAAGTGATACTTTTCATGGCGCGCTCGTGTTTAACAGCCGAACGGAGTGAGGCTGGTAATAGAGAGCAAGCCATGAAAAGTAACTTTTCCTCCAAATAAAATATGCTGTTTTTTCTTCAAATGTCGACAAATTAATGCAAAAACATCTCTTTTTAATAGTAATAATATCTAATTATTATTAAGGATAAGTGGGTTTGCAAGGCGGCTTATACCGGTAGCACAATATAGGCACAGGTTGTTGCTATAGTAATGTAACATAAAGCTGTCAGTGGACACTGTCAACAATAATTATCTTTTTATGATTGCGTCTCGGAGATTGCGTTTTAATTCCGTAATAATAAGCAGTTATTGAGTAAGTTCGATTAAATAATAACCAATTTGTTCCTAAATTAGTGATTTTTAGAAATGCAGTCACAAATTGAGTGATAAATACAAATTGTAGTTTAATAAATCTTGAGTTGTTGCCACTTATTTTGTTGTCTGTTTGTATTGTATCTGTGTTGCTATGACAACACTTTTACCTCCGCCGGCGGAAAAGTGAAAAGTAAAGCTCCGGCGGAGGAAAAAAGAAACTTCACGGCCGCCTACACAGTCGAATAATGACGGATTTACTGACGTTTGTAGAAAAAAGGATTTTGACTGACCCTGTATGATATACAGGAAGGTATGCACTTAGAGTGATAACTATGTTTGAATATAATTTACCAAAATAGCGTAAAACGCATGACCATTCGATGAGGACTGACCGGACTCGATCTAGTTGGTTCCCTTGAAACAATTTGAAGTTTCCTTGAAAGTACTTTTAGTTTACGTTAGATTTTAAGGGTTAATTCGTTTAATTTATACTGGTAGGCTTTAATTTAATTTCACTTTGATTTATGGTTCACTTTACTTTTTACTTTACTTTTCACTGACGTAACTTTAGGGGCGTTTGAACTTGTTACCTAGAAAGCGTTTGCCTTAATTACAAGGTACTACTCAACCAGATGATCAAGTTCGGAGAGTTTGAACTTGTTACCAGAAAAGCGTTTGCCTTAATTAAAAGGTACTACTTAACCATATGACTAAGATCGGAGGTGAACTTGTTACCAAAAAGGGTTTGCCTTAATTAAAATGTACTACTTACAGATAAGTTGTCGTTTACTCGATTTGCACATTCTTTTATACTAAACTTTGTTGAAAGTTTACTGATTGTTTAGACTGAGTGTTCTTTTTTAATGAATACGATTTAGTTTACAATATTATTAAAAATTTACAGTTTCGGATTAAAAAAAAGTGTTTTTGCGTCTCTTTATTTTGTTTACAGTTACGTTTGTAGATAAAAATGTATTTTTAAAACCATGTCCTTATTCGGGAAATATTCCCCCGAATTACACTCGTGCATCAGAATAACCAAACAATTCGAGCGTGTTGTCTTAGAAAAACTGCATTCGGTTATTTTCATATTTTGGAAAAAGGGCCCTCCACCTTCGGTATCGGGGCCTTCCTCCATAATATGAAGAGACAACACGCTGTAATGTAAAATTATCGGTATTTTTTCTAGAAAGAGTGGATCAGCTCCCAACAAGGTAGAATGCCTGGCGTGCATAAGCATAACAGGCGCAATGAAAACTTGTCCAACAGCAGCAATCGAGGCAATTGTGGGCCTCACACCTCTACACATTGTTGTAGAGGGAGCAGCTAGACAAGCAATGATTGAAATCGTAAGAGAGAGCGCGGGCAAGGGAGAATGGCTTAGAAAGAGTGAGTTGACATCCCTGACGAAACATATACCGCTTCTTGGGCTCCCCAGGGACGATATAGTCAAAAGATACAATTTTGAAAAATACTTAACGGTGGTGATACGAAGTAGAGAAGAATGAAAAAAGAACACCACTTGCATTCTCGCATCGGAGCAAAGTGACATAAAATGGTATACAGACAAGGCAGACAGGGCAAGAACTGAACTGGGAACCGGAGTCGGAGTATTTGGGCCAGGAACAAATTATCCGATGCAATGGGAAAACACACGGACATATTCCAGGCGGAAATTAACTCTATAGAAAGAATGAGATTGTCATCTTCTCGGACAATCAAGCAGCCTTGATGCTCAATAGCAATCAGCTCCAAAATGGTATGGGAATGCCTAGATAGGCTAAATGAACTAGGCAAGAATAACAAATTATCCCTTCAATGGATACCAGGACACGCTGGGATAGATGGCAACGAAAATGCAGATCAATTGGCAAAAGTAGGAGCACAAACTCCGCTTTTAGGGCAGGAACCTTTCTGTAGCACACCTACAAGGAAGAATGCTCAGGAAAAAAGAGCGAAACAAATGGATCAGTCTATGGGAACGCCTTCCAGGGTTAAGGCAATCAAGGATATATCTATGGCCCCCTCACCCAGGAAGATCAAAACACCTTATAACACTGAGTAAGAGCAATCTCCGCATCCTCCCCGACTTTCTTACGGCCACTGCCGGTTCAGAAGACACTTGAAGAGAATAAAAATTGAAAACGAGGACAATTACTGGTTCTGTGAGGAGGGGAAGGACACCCCATCGTGACATTTAACCTCTTACATCTCACGAAGCTCCAGTGCGTCGGCGTCGGTGACGTAACTTTCAGGCGTATATCGATACAATATAATCAGCAGTTAAAAAAAATGCGGGAAGATCTATTTTTGGAAGACGATTACTATTTGTCCTGGATTATATAGTGATTTATTGCAAATCTGCTTCAATCATTTCATCAGAAATGTTTAGGTTTTGGTAATATCCATGTTCCCTTGGACGTATCCATTTAATCCTTATATTTAACCTTAGGAATAACGAGGGGTTCTTTGGGCGCTCTTATTAAATCTGCATGGTTCGGATATTCTTTTTCATCATGCTTTTACCAAAGAAAATTATTTTTTCAAAATTCTCTTTATTGTAATGTTAGCAGTCCGCAGGAATTTAAAAAGATGAATAACATATAGATAAAGACGATAGAACATAAAGATGATGGTAACATATACCTGTGTGGAAATGCTATAGGAATAAAGCGGGTTTCGTAACCGTAATCACAGTGAAAACAAGTAACGGATAAGGCGGATTTCACTGCAGTATTCAATTTTTGTACTAAATTTTATATGGGTTTAAGCGGGTTTTGCTGCAGTTAGAGGCTGTGTTTAGGTAGTTTTTAAAACACACTATCGATATAATGTAATAGTGCGTATTTGTTAAAAATGGATAAGGCAAGTTTGCACTGGACCCGTCATATATCTAATTTCAACAGGATGACGTCCCTGCTGATATAAATTTGGAAGTAAGTCATCCAAACAATGAAGAAATGCTTTTCAGTTTCTATTATATAAAGTTACAATAAAATTAAAATATACTTTTAAAAACTCAAAATGTACAAGACGATAATATTTGATGGCCTCTCTAAGTATAATCAGGAACATATCCAGACTCAGATTAATCTGTGTTAAAATAATATGTAGAATTTTAATTAGCCATTGTTACATAGTCCCATCACTAGTGTTTTAATGTGATATAATTTATTTAAATAAAACACAATTAAAAAGAAAAAATACTAAAAAATATACATAAACATATAAACATAAATATATACGTAAACTTTCTAATGATGGTTCCCCTAGAAAATTGCCAATTTTAATATTGTCTTTTCTCTAAGGTACGCTGACACAAATAAATGATTTTGATAAAAATAATAACGTTTTATAAGATAAGAAAGATAGTTTCTCTGAAGGCACCATGAACAAACTCTTTTGTGGATCTAAGAACATCAGCACATTCAGTGTGCCGTCAATCATTACATATCTGGCACCGTATCCAGTGCGAGGTTATGAGTACACTCAGTACAGTCCACGCAAGCAGGGTCAAAGTATTCGCTGGAATACTTCTGAATGCTTTCTTTGTCATTATCCTCCTCTACCAGCATTGTGTAAAATTTTCCTTTTGCTGCGTTAGCTGGTCTTCTCGGTTTTTTTTCCAGTACTTCATTTCTAATTTCTTTCATTTCTGTTAGGTCTGGGGTCGAATTAATTATACTTGTTCTATTACGCTATCTCTTTCTTTGTATTCTTTTCGCTACTGCCTTTGGAAGAAGAGAAAACTTATTCAATTAACTCACTTGTTATTTCCGATGATGATGAAGCACTTGCTTGATTTGTTTTGATAGCATGATGAAAATCACTTAAGTTTTTGCTAACCTCAAAACCCACTTTGTTAAGATTTTCTTGTCGAATATTTATGACAGCATCCTAATTCTTTTCTATAGTAATCAGTTAAGCTAAATTCGGGTGGTCTATGGCAGATGTCTGGGGTTGCCAATCTTCAAAAATATATAAATGGAGTACTTCCTTTATTTTTAAAAGAACTTATGGCATTCGAGAAAAATGATGTCCTTAGATAGTTGCTATTAAAATGTCTTGTTACTTGAAAATGGATTTTAATTAATCCATTTTTTTGAATTTGTGCATTATAGTATGTCTTATAATGCGAAAAAAACATTTTGACTGGTTGGACTCCATTCAAACAGTGAGAAAAAGGGCAAAGAAAATAATTCCATGCCCTGTTGTATTTTCCAAAACTTTCAATCTCTTGTGGCTACAGTGGCAGTCATGGATCAAAAGAACCATGTTTTCATTAAATAGCGATGAGCGAGACTGATCTTGGTCTTGCGGTCTTGGTCTTGGTCTTGCAGAAAAAGCAAGACCAAGATCAAGACTGAGCAGTGCAAGACTCTTGCGGTATTGCGATTTTTTTCGCAATTTTCTTTTTAGTTGACACATTGCCCTTAATTCTGGGTACGAAATTGTTGGGTCGAAATATGGAGAAAAACTTCCTATAAACGTTTATCAAAAATAATTTTGTTTGTGAGATACATACACAGAAAGTTAGAATATTTCCCACGCTGCATTGTAAGCAAATGAATAAGAATGTATACAAGTAGAAAGACTAAAAGAGCAGTCAAATTTTTAAAGAAATATATACTCATATTTACAAAAATCTAATTTGGACTTTAAACAAATTACACAAATTCCAAGTTCCAAACGTTCTTGCATATAGACCGGGAGATAGTGACCGATTTTTGGATGTGATTTTGGCTAGTAAGCTCTTTGGAGGCTATAATAATACGCATATTCTGATGCTATAAAGTGCTAAATTGGAGCATCCTCCTGGTTTCTTCACATACAGCGTGTCCGAAAGGATAGGAATGTATTTGGGACCTTGAAAACTATAGGAGATAAAAAATCCATAATAATTGCCAGATAAGATATATAATTGCTAGTTCATTTCTGCTTTGATAATGAATTAATTTTAATGAATTTATAATTCATAATAATAAATTTAATTTATATTTCTTCATTTTCAACGTATTTTCAAAAAACCAAAAATGTTTATTTTTAAACACTCATGATTTTATGCAATTTTTAAATTTTTGTTTGTACCTACTATATTTTTTCTGCAAAATATATCACAGGATTCAACATTACGCTGTGTAATTTGGTTGTTGTTTTCTAAATGTCATTTATTGTTTGTAATGTTCATTGTAATCCCCAATATTATCTATTTTAATCCTGTTATGAATATGAATGTTAAGTGTACGAGAGAAAAGAACAATTTTGGTAAGTTTCATGAATTTTTATTTTTCTTTTAACTAGATGATGATTTCAATGACATGCATATGCATTACATATTTTGTCATTAGAAACCCTTTGTGGTATTTCATTTCGTTAGCCCATTTTTTCTTTGTTTTGTGTGTTGTTTTTTTATTTATTTATTTGTATTTTATTAAACAACGGTAGTACTTAAGAAAGGTTTTGTTTTTGGGTTTAAGGATCTTGTTTTCTTTTTTTATCAAATTGAAAGATTGCTCTTAACAGAGCCTTGATGATGAGTTAATATAATTCGAAACGTTGGTAAGAAATAATAATTGGTTTTCTTGATACATGACCAATAAACCTACAAACACTACTTAAATTATACATTTCGGTCACCACCTTTACTGGTTTTTTGAAAATATCTCGACAACGAAAAAGGATGGAATAATTAATAAAGCAGCATTGAACTAAAAATTAAATAGCATACCTACAACTTTTTCCATTAAACCTATTTTCTAGCACTTATAGTCTTCAAGTTTCCAACCCTATAAAGAGTGAAGAAAAGGTACACTTTACCACACGTGAGTAGGTAAAATTGTTGAGGAATTTGTCATTTGCTGAGAAATGCATAAAACTGATGTGCAGTCCTTCATTAAGCCATAATAATTTTGGTTTATTTCAAAGCTGGGCTCGCTAAAAATCGATTTTTATAGACGGATGTAAAATCTGGTGACTGATATATATTTTTCAAACTTATGAAATTATATTTTAGAAAAATATTCTAAAAAATTGTCGGAATTACTTACTGCATCAGATTATCAAGAGAGATAAATATTTACATTTCAACTCAATTATGGGCAACCATGTATTAAAAAATTAAATGCACGTTTAAATAAAGTAGTTCTTGTGTTAACACCGCAATTTACTTATAACTGTGAATAGAGAGGATGTTTCAATATGACACGGACAAACTTAAACAAGTGTTTTTTTTGAGTATTTTTACTTAAAGAAATGACCTGATTTACCAGTTAATATTTGTCGCTGTGTTATTCAATATTGACAAACCAAAATTTTCATACTGACAAATACTGACCCTTTTTTTAAACCTTTATTTACTTGAAAGGACGTGAAAAACTTTATTTTTTAATTTTCTTTGTAAAAATTGCCTCCAGTAAAAATCTACCAAAAGAGTGCAAGACTTGCAAGACGAAGACCATGACCACTTATTATTATTAGACTGGCAAGACCAACAGCAAGACTAACCCGATCTTGGTGTTGGTCTTGCATTTGCTCAACTATCACTAAATGGCTTATCATGCTGGACACATTCTTCTGGTAAAACGCTACACTTCATATTGATGCATCATCCTTTATCTCGGTTTTAAAGCGTATACGAACAAGGATGAATGGGAGAGAAATAAGTGTACAAATGGCATTTATGCGACATACGTCGATATATTGCGGCCCACGTTCGGTACTACTATTCAGTCCAACTTATAAGTTCGTTCATTTGTTCCAAAAATTTTTTTGGCTTTAGTAGGTACTGTACTCATACCACAGTATTCGGGTACGGTATAAACTGTGCTCATACTAGTTTTGTCGACGTTAATCCCTGAACCATTTTCAACCATGCAAACCTTTTTCCTGATTAAATCGATGTTTTTTTGTAGTATGACATGGAGAACAAGCCTCCTGTGTTCTTCACTGATCATGCCTTTTACTCCACTTCACTTGTACACTTTTTGGGAAATGTTGCCGCTTCAAAAAAGTGTACAAATGAAGTGGAGTTTGATAAGCATATATCTTCCACAACAATATAGAACATATCTCCCTAATGGCACATAATATTACAAAATATTTTAATATTTATATCTTAATTAAATAGTTGCTAGTTACAACTAACATTTTACAAATATTTGTTATATATAATAATAATATAACATTAAATCAACATTCTTATTTTAATATTACTTTTCTAATATTTTTGGTAAGATATTAACATATCGATTCTAATAATAATAACCGAATATCTATTTCACACTAATAAGGTATGTTGATATTCCAACCTCCAAAACTTTTCACTCTTAAGAGAGACAAACCACAAAGAGACAGTTAAGTAAAATAGAAAATTTATTCTATTCATGCCATCTATTTTACTTAATGCTTTTCCGTACAGCTCTCTCATTATCTAGCATCACCAAAGGTGATGTGATTGTAGATGGAGCCAAAGTCGTGTCGACGCTGTTGCAAAAACAAATAATATATGCCTTTGTCTAACTGATGGAATTCTGAGTTAGAAGCTGAACAGCTGAATACTAGGTGACAACGATAAGTATGACTATGACAGTTCAATAAATGAAACATTATGTAACGATGTTTTCATTTTCGGCTGTTCTTAGTTTGGCTTGCTGGTGTTTTCATAAATTTTTGTGATAATTTCACACATTTTTGCTTGAAAGATATACTTTTACATTCATCTTGTGACTGAAACGTTAATTTGTGTACGGAGTGGAGTGGATCAGTGGACTACTTAATAGAGACAACACAAACAGCATCATGGCTGCTGAGGCTGCTTGCATTGTTTGTGGATTAAGAGAAGATGAAGGATTAAGTTGAAAAAATGTACTTTCTGCACTATTTTCAATCGTCCCTTATCCTGTAAAAGCCTGTGCGTCATCAGACTAATGATTATTATTGATTTTTAATTTTAAGTTAGTACATACGATAGGCATATCTTAAATTCACTTATTTTATTGTTTGTATTATACTCTGACTATTAATTTCAAGTGACTCATTTGTATTAATGGAATATACTTTTTATGAAATATGTATGAATTTCGATTAAATGTATTTTTATTATTAGGAAAATATTATTCAGAAATATTCATTTAATATTTATTTTATAATATCATATAAATAATTACTTAGCAATATAATATAAATATTTTAAAGGAATATGTATTTAATATTATTATCCAATATTAATATATTTGTCAATGTGTCTCTCATAATATTAAATAAATATTTCCTTTTAATATTAAATAAATATTTTTGTGCTATCAGGGCTACATACTAGGCTTTATCGACATCCTGTATCTGAATATGCTGTTGCAGTAAGCAGTAATTTACGTATCGTAGGTACTATGTGAAAGTAATAGGAGAATGAGTATATACGATTTGGCAAAAATTAAATCAAAGATGAAAGAAGTTATAATTATAAAATGGATGTAATGAAGTTATTTAAATATATTACAATTTTCCACTATCAATATCAAATCACTGTTAAGAGTACTGGTAAATAAATCTTACTTAATCAGTAGAGGATAAGTTAAAAATAATGGCACCATCAGTTTTTATCAGCGGACATAATAATAATCTTGATGCTTGTATGTATGTATTTTCAATAAATCTACATCTATATCTATTCTTTGGTCTTTGCTCAATCGAACGAGGCAAACACCGCTTCGGTAAACCATTATTTACAGAAAATGCAACATTCCGGTCATTTTCAACATGTTCCGTGGATACACCATTATTCTTCGCGTATAGGTATAAGGAATTCCACCTAAACGTAAATTTATTTGTACAGCGACGAAGCCATAATGTATATCGAACATGGGCGGACATTGCATTAAACTATTACCTATTCATTTACTAAAATGGATTTCTTGCTTGAAAAGCTAAAGCTCTTGACCTGGCGAGAATTAATTAAAATTGCCAAATAATTTCTTAAGAAATATGTTCTCTTACGTTTCAAACAAAGGAACACACAAAAAATATTCTTCGTTTACGTCAATGGCATTTATGCAACATACGGCGATATAATGCTTGTCCACGTTGGGCACTACTGACGAACCCAACTGGTTTTCGTCCTTATGTCAATAGCTTTTAAGTTACCTGATAACCTTATTATAATTGTAGGGAAACAAAATCACTCAGATGACGATAATTATTTTAGTTTTACTCTTCATCCGAGGGACTATCCCTTTTCCTTTTCTTGTTTGGGTTTTCGTGGTCATGATCAAATTTATATAGATTAAAAAAAATTGCCTGTATACTGACAAAAATGGATGTAAGTTTTCGTTATTTTATTAGTAAAATATATTTGTTTTTAAATATTTAAAGTAACTTCGGTAATTTTTTCAATACAACTAGGTACATTTTATATGTGGGTTTTAAATACTCTAATATATAATAGTTTTCACCTGACGATACTACTAGAGTATCGATACTGATACGAAAATAGAACCAAATATAAAAGAATGGATAACAATAATTGTAGGTACTCGATACCATTATGAAAGAATCGCTACTAAGAACTATCTTCAAGAAGTATTGAGAATGAAGTGTTATAGAGATCTTTTCCTGGTGCATTGAAAGACGGAATATAAAAATCTCGACTATTAAAAATAAAACAATAATTAAGTTTAAATTTAATATGCAAAATATAATGCGGAAAAATAAATAGATGCCAAAATATGAATAAATAACATATAACAGTTTACTATTAAAATAATAACTTCGTTTGTTTTTGACTTGGAGTAGAACGATGGAGCTGAAGCTATCACCAGGTGACATACTGCGACAAACCCGAACGGCTAGTCATTGTCAAGGTTATAATTGTCATGTTATGAAATTTTGTCAAAGTCAGTTTTACTCGAAGGCATGGAGACACGCGTTGAGGAAACTCTTGTGTCATATTTGTCATAAATAAAGAGTTTACTATAAATATCAGCAGCAATATTACAAAATCTACAAAACGCTTAATTTGGAAACTAATGATCTACACTCTGCTTCGTCATTAGGCTCCGATTACCCGAGCGAATGTAACTATAGGTTCGAGCGCTAGAAAGATAAGAAGTCGAAAGCGAAATTTTTCCATGGAGTCCTGGCCTAAATAATAAAAAGAACCAACCGAGTGATTCGAATTAATAGATCGCATAAATGAACGCAGTATTTAAAACTTAACATGTGAAAATGTTACCAAGATACCTAGTATGGATAATAGGGTCAATATCGAAATTAATGATGAGCGAGACTTAATCTTGGTCTTCCAAAAAAAGCAAGACCAAGACCGAGAACGAGAGCGTGTTTTGGTAAGCAAGACCAAGACTAAGATTATGTATGCAAGAACAAGACCAATACCAATACAATGGCCTGCAAGTCTCTCGCAAGAGTCTCGCAAGACTCTTGCAACTGTATGAAAATATCATGGGTTTTTTGTAATAATATTTTATTCCTCTATTACTTTTTTAAATTTAAATTCTTTGTATATTACATTAAATTCATTAGGTTAGTTTGGGTTAGTTATAGGCTGTATATTATCATGCCGTTTTTTTTAATAAAAAAATAGTAGATAATAATTGGCCTGATGGCATTCGTAAATGTTCGATTGTTAGATTTTTATGTTTTCGAAGATTTCAGATTTTTTTGTTACCCAATGGTCAATGCTTAATATACGAAAATCAAATTCCAAAGAGTCTGATATTATTTTATTGTTTCGTCTTGTTTATATAGTTTTTTAATTTTACGCCTTGTTTAAAAGCAAGGCTTGCAAGACTCTTACTGCAGGACCAAGACCAAGACTATATATGCAAGAACAAGACCACGCGGTCTTGGCCTTGGTCTTGCTTTGCTCATCACTAATCGAAATTGAGGTAACGAGTAAAACAAATACTTGGTATCGTTAAAATGTTTCGATGCCAGTACGGTCTAGGGTGGGAGGTTATTTTTGCATGTTTTTAACGGATTTTAAAGATGTTTTAACGGTTTTATATGTGCATTTTGATAGTATTTTAAAGTTTACGTAGGTACATATAATTTAGTGGAATTAAAGAAAAACACTGTTTTGTTTTACTTCCCCATACAAATATAATATGGAATTCACCAAGGAATGGTAAAACAATTTTTAGAGTTGTTAAGCAGGAAGGCATGTTTTTATTTATGGGCATTGTAGGAAGAATACCGCTACCTTCGCGGCTATTAATATTGCCAGTGAAATGAGACGCCGACCGAGAATTATTGACGAAAGATAGCAAAGCACAGGATGACCTCTCATTATTAAACACTTTTTTGCGTTTAAAATTAAAGGGCTGTAGCAAACGAAGACAAATCATTATGACTGATGATTCTCCGTGTGTTGAAGAAATCCTTCTCATACAGCACCCAATATTCTTAGAATATTCTGTCTTCAGGCAATAGCTGGAAATATAATGGCCTATGTCCCTCATATATTGATTGCGATAGATATTTCAAAGACATTTGACAGAGTTTGGCATGACGGATTGCTCAACAAACTACCGTCCTTCGTAGTGCCAGCGTCTCTGTTTAGCTGGCTTGCCAGCTTCCTTAAGAACCGATCTCTTAGGCGCATTCACCATAAATGCGGGAGTGCCTCAGTGCGCAATACTGTCACCAACTCTGTTCCTCATCTATAATGACCGGGTAACCGCAACCAATAATCCTGTTAAAGTTTTGCAGATGACGGTGCCCTTGTCTTCCAATTTAGATCAGTAAAATCTTTACCAGCGACTGAGACATATCATCGCAGACAGGAGCAGATTACAACAATTGATCAAAATCTGGAGAAAGTTCGAACTTGGTGCGACATAAATTTGGTCCAATTTAATGCTGTAAAAACCCAAGCAGCCACGTTTACCAAGAAAACGGCGTGCCCTGACATCATTATGGCAGAATCGACCATCTCTTCATCCTTGTCAATTGGACTACTGAGTGTATCAGTCAACAGCAATATGTCCTGACATGACCACGTTTCTAACATCGCAAAATCAGCCTCGCAGAAGCTTGGTGCGCTGTTTCACAACAAAAAACTATATACATCGTAGATCGTAGCAGCTACTTTTGTTCTACTACAAAGCGCAAATAAGGCCGTGCTTAGAGTATTGCTCACACATCTGAGGTGCCGCACCCAAGAACACCCTAAAGCTGCTGGACTCCATTCAGAAGAGAGCTGTGCGTCTCGTCGGTGACCCGGAGTTGACCCGGGATCTGGATAGTCTAAACACCGCAGACATGTGGCCGAGATGTCCCTGTTTTATAGATGTTTTCAGGGCATATGTTCCCAGGATTTGGCCAGCATCATCCCGCCTCCAGCAGCGCCTGTCAGATAGTTACGACCGACGGCTAGAGCGCACACGTTCGTCGTACAACTGGAAAGACCCACAACGTCGCTTTACTAGGACTTCTGTATGTGGTGCACTGCATCATTGTGGAACTCACTCCCAGGACACCTGTTTCACCCTAATTATAATCTACAACTATTTAAGAACCGTGTCAACCAACATCTTCGCACACACACCGCTCGTTGAGTGCCATAGGATCTCCCTTTAGAGTGTGTGCGCCACTGCCATAAAAAAAAAACTGAATATAATAACGATACTAGATTATTCTAGGAATGTTTTTTTCTTATATTTTATATCATGGAATGTGCGGAAATAAAGAATCCAATACTACTGTTCTTGAAATATTCAATCTCCCATTAAATTATCCTACTTTCGTATTATTGCAGATGCCAACTAAGCTGACCAAAGGTGGAGCAATCAGTGGTCATCTGTAAGCGAACATGGCAAACGTTGTTTATGTTTTCGGTTAAAATATCATGATGCTTTCTAAAATCTGTAAATTTCCTAAATTGTGTGCGGTCTGAATGCTTCAAACCATTTTAAAAATTGTGGTGGATATTCCAAATGATGCTAGAATTATCTAGCAAAGTTTTTCCATATTTCATTTCTTTTTGAATATTCTAGAAATATTATGCAGATATCATTCTTCGAATAAAAGAGAATGATATTCATGGAATGTGTGGAAATGGGTAATCCTATACTAATATTTTTCAAATATTCATTTTCTCATAAAATAAAAATACAATAACTAACCAAAAGCGTATATTCTTAACTTTTTCGCCACCTTGCCCTATCCGCTTTTGATCTATGTTGTTTTTATTGCGTTTTATCTTTAGCTGAATCGAGCTTAGAATATTTGTTATGCACACAAACAAAGTTTGTATATTTTCGTCCGGATCGCAGGATAATGAAGAGTTTTGTTGAAGTTTAAGCACATATTCGTTTCAGGTATGTATGCAAGAATACTAAACTATTAAAAATGATTACTCGATCCCATTAGCATACATGTTCTCCAAAATTAGGAATGACTCCATCTATACTTTTTCATTGTTTACCTTTGAGTTTTTGATAATTTCTTGGCATTAAAGATTTCATTTTATATTACCTACTTTTTGTATTCTTTTTTTATATATTTTCGTTTTGTCCTATCTATACGTCCCTTTAAAAATGACTGGTTCTGGAAATATTGAGTCTAATCTTATGCTCATGTTCTGCTGTTTTGTGTATAGGATCAAGAAATATGTGAGTAAATGTTCCAATCTCTTCAATATTTGAAATTTAGATCTGATCTGTCGTCTAAACACTAGAATACTTTTCTATTTTCTATATACCAATAAATAGTTTTTACCACATTTGACAGAAATTACCAGTGGCGGCTCGTATATATGTGCTGAGGAGCTGCAGCACACAGCAAAATCACAGAAAAATTAAAATAATATTTTAGTATATAAATACTTGCCATTTTCTTTTAAAAATTATTATTTATCTGGACGGAAAGTAAAATAATGCCGCGCCGCTAATATCTTCGAGATAAATATACCCACTACACCGTCAATCCAGACCCAACGCCTTATGTTGTATAATTCGGATCGGTGTGCGATATGAATTTTAGCACAACGAGCCTTTTGGTCGTCGCGTCTCCGCTGATCCCGCTCGCGTGTTTTCAACGGTGATTTCAATAGCCGGTGGTGCTGCCCAATCTCAAGCACACGGCTAGATTTGTTGCCGCGTTTGATTTTAAACGCAGTTATTTATGTTGAATTTAGTAGAAAGGCCGTTTGCGGTAGTTTACTTAATTTAAGCATTTGTCGCAATTAGTTTTCCTGATATTATTTATATATATTTGTTAAGATATTATATATAATAACATTAGTTTTATTTATGACTATAAGACCCATAGCCACTGTAGAAGGAGTACGTTGTTTTTCGACTTTGAAGAGAATTAAACGTTTTTTGAAAAGAGAGATTTAACGCTTTGACAATGTTATCGGTTGAAAAACCGATTCATTTTCCGTTTTAATACAAAACTCACAGAAAAAATTGTAAATGAAAAAATAGACGTATGGATTTAAAAAATTTAAAATAAAATAAAAAATTTATTTAAAATGTATCTAACCACTTTAAAAGACTATGTTCAGTATGTTCTCTTCTTTCATGTGTCCGGTTTAGAATTTTAAGCATTTGCTTTATTAATAAATAACCAAAATTAGAATAAAAAAAACTTCTCGGTACAATCAATGTTAGTATTTTTTATTTATCTTCGATACATATGTAAATGTGAAAATAATTCGATAAATTTAAAATTACACTTTACAATGCAGCACACAGCAATAAATTATCACGAGCCGCCACTGGAAATTACCAATAATTACCTCCATATGACCACTCATTTCCTCTGTTACCCCAAATTACCTCAAGATTTACCACTCAATACCACTTAAATTACCACTAATTTCCACTAATTACCACTTGAATTACCAACGAAATTCCCACTAAATACCACGAATTAAAGTTAGTTTCAAATTATACACTTGATTTTAAACTAAATAGCATCTTGCTACGTAGGTATATGAAAATAGTAACACGATGTAATTTTTTTACACGAGATTTTGGGGTTTTAAAAAATATGATTGTGTATGAGCTATATAGGTAATACTTAAGTGACCTTGATTCTATTAAATATCTAATGATAGGTAAGTAAATTTTAAATATGCTATTTTGTATTACCTTATTCTTCGAAACCTATAACAAAAGATCGCCTTTTTTGAAATATTTCGATACGAAAAGTCGTTCGACCTAATAGATGTAAAAATAGAACTTGGCACACCCAAAAACCCCCTCCTAAAGTATCTGAATCGAAAAAGATCATCCACCTAGGAAATAAAATTTTTTCGAATTTTCTTTTTGAAAAAAATTGTTTTCGTTTTCATCTCGGACAGGATTAAAGGGATCCATTTACATGTTACCATGATAAAAATAAAACTTTCGAAATCATATGCAAGGTGGTAAAAATATTGTATCTAAAAAAATAGTATATTGTGTAACTAGGAGGAAAAGTAAAACATTCACAGGAGTCCAGGAATGTGCCTTTGCTACGAGTTGCACATACTATTTTTTATCCGATCGAAATTAATTAGAATACGTACTTATATAAATAGAGCCAAATATTACTCTAAATAAAAACGGTGTTTTAAATTTAAACTCAACATCATATCAAGTTTTGAATCGAGCGAGCTTGAAGTTTATTACGTAGCTACGGAAACTACAGCTAAATGTTACTTTTGATGGACGTCAGATCTGACAAAAAAGGCGTTTGAATATGACAGAAATGTTACATTCCCGGCCTAGGACGGGAATGTTATATTCCCGGACAGTTATTTTCTATTCATTTACAGTTATTGCATGTTGCCAAGCAACGAATACAATATACTGGAATTATGACTTTTGCGGTGAGAAAACACATCGGAAAGGTGTCGTTTTTCGTCCGATCGGATAAAAAATACTTTTTTTTCCAAATATTTCGGTACAGAAGAATCGTACGACCTTCTCGATGCAAAAGTCGAACTCGGCTCGCCCATAAACCCCTTCTAAATTATTCGAAACGAAAAAGGTCATCCATCTACGAAATTCCCTATTTCGTGGACAATGGACAAAGAAAAATGCACATTTTCGAGACGAAAATTATAGTTTATCGAATACCTGCCTTATTGGAAATCCTATTGAGAAAATAGAAGCGTTTCGATTGACCCTGAGACGACGCAGATATTGGCGTAAACCAATTTAAGATATCTCTTTCCGTTACCGACGTTTGATCAATTTAAACAAAAAAAAAAACGAAACGTCGTACGATCGAACGGAATACTGCAAGTTAAAGTACCTCAAGAAACCCATCTTTTTGCTATTTACCGTTTAGTTCTAACTCTTACGGTTTTCGAATTACAGCCGATTTAATGAAAATCTCGTATTTTTTTATGTACAGGGTGTCCCAAACTCGAGCCTCATCATTGGGATCTCGGAAATTAGAAGAGATACGAGGTCGGTTAAATGGAGGCAAAGTTGCGCAGGTTAATGCTGATCAAAATGCCATCTTACAAGTTTAAAAATTCCGAATATTTCCGAAGATTTTTGAAAAAAAAACGAATATTCGCGATTTAATTTTTATTTTTTTATGACTCTATTTGAATAGATATAACAAAATAAATTTCATACTTTCATTGCTACTTTTTCTGTTCTTCAGGATGGTGTTATCAGATTTTCAAGGCGACGTTTCGTCTTTGAGCTGCCATCATCAACTTTTTTTAAATACGGCCCTGGATTTTTTATTACGGATTTTAAGAGCTTCTAAGGTCCCGAAACCATTGATGTATCGCACTTATTCGAAAAATTCATATTATTGACATTTTCCATAAGAACTCATGTATTAGAGAGAGACAGAGAATAGATTTTTAATAGGATTAAAAACAAATACCTTTTTTTACGCATTAACGCTCTGCATAAAGAAGACTTAGAAACTAACATAAGTAGTGGTTAATAAATAATATAATTATTAAAGTGTCC
This sequence comes from Pissodes strobi, assembly GCA_016904865.1. Lineage (NCBI taxonomy): Eukaryota > Metazoa > Arthropoda > Insecta > Coleoptera > Curculionidae > Pissodes > Pissodes strobi. The sequence goes on from MU182061.1 coordinate 261,061, forward strand.
ACCCTCAAACCATAGGCTCTAGGCTATATTTTTTAGCAATTTGCCCAAGTAAATAGTTGTGTGGGATTAGATTTGGAACAAATAATAAATTTCATATTCTCATTGTTGTATCGCACTTTTTCAAAAAATCATTTTAATGGTTTCGTGGTAAGATCTTACCAAAAATCTGTTTTCTGTCTCTCTCTAACACATGAGTTGTTATGAAAAATGCCATTAATATGAATTTTTCGATTAAGTGCGATACATAATTAATTCCTTAGAAGAACATCTTGTAGAATAGAAAAAGTATCAATGAGAATGTCAAATTTATTTTGTTATATCTATTCAAATAAAGTCATAAAAAAATTAAAATGAAATCGCAAATATTCGGTTTTTTCCAAAAATCTTCGGATGTGTTCGGAATTTTTAACCTTGTAAGGTGGCATTTTCATCAGCACCAAATCGCGCAACTTTGCCTCCATTTAACACCCTGTACCTACGTAAAATTTCAAAAATTATTTTTGAAATATTTTTTTCGGTTTTCGCAGACCTTTCAGAGGAACAGGGTGGTAAAAAATATTTAAAAAAAAATTTCTCCATTTTTCAAAATTTCTTGTTATTTAACGTTGGACGAAAAATTTCATAACAAACTTTTTATTTCAAGTTAGGGGGGAATCATCGACTTTCATACAGCGATAGAAGGAACACATCATTTCTGCACTGCACGTTTGAACAACCCTTTCACAGTTTTCACGTTTGCCACACGCACCACCCCATCAGAGCCGAAATGCACAGAGTCCACTCTTCCAATTGGCCACATCAATGGGGGAACATTATCTTCGACTAGAAGGACCATAGTTGGAATAATATTCTTTGGTGATAGCGTGCTGTCTTTACTGCGTGAACGATGTTGTAGTTCAGTAATATAGTCCTTTGACCAACGTTTCCAAAAATTTTGCATTAGTTGGGTGAGATGCTGGTATCTATTGAGGCGCCCCGTATTTAACTCTGATAAGTCAGGTTTTACGACAGCTACCAATGGGCTTCCAATTAAAAAATGCCCAGGTGTCAATGGGTATAAATCTTCTGGATCAGCGGATAGAGGTGACAACGGTCTCGAATTCAAGCAGGCTTCTACTTGCGCAATAATCGTATTAAATTCCTCATAGGTCAATGAAACGTTGCCAACTACTCGTCGTAAATGATATTTAACTACCTTTACGGCGGATTCCCATATGCCGCCGAAATGCGGGGAACGAGGCGGAATAAATTTCCAATTAATATGTTCGGACACAAAAAAATCAGTCAACACATGTTGAGTTTTAGCTTGCTTCATAAAATTAGTTAATTCGTGATTGGCACCTACAAATGTAGTGCCGTTATCAGAGTAAATGCATGAGCATTTTCCTCTGCGCGAAATAAATCGTTTGAAAGCATTGAGAAAGGCATTTCATAATAATTGAGATATTCGCGAAATATATCCAAAAACGACGCTTTAAAAAATATATGTATATTTTTAAATTACTACGTCTCAAGTACGGGTAAAAACGTCGTCAAAATACACATATATTTGGTAGTATAAACGAACGCCTCAAAAGAGCAGGAAAAACGGCTGACTGCGTAACCTGCAACTGTTTATGATGCTAACCAATTGCAAGGTTTTCCACTTCTCAGGCAATAGTAATACTCCTCGGAAAATGAAATGCCGTTTTTTTAACTGTCACCAATAGCACAGCTGCGGCATCCTTTGATTTGGGAAAGTCAAGTGAAAATTTTAGAAGAGGGCCATGAGTTAATATTTTTCTAAACGTCTGGGCATCTGAATAATACTTTTGACAGTTCGTTTGATTTAAAATACGATGTTTTATCGTTTAAAATCCGTTTGAAAACGATTTTAAATGGCAACATTGTATAAAAATCCGAAATTTCGGGTCTTTTTAGGGCAATAACCGTAGCTTGGGACGAATTTGTCGTGGATTTTGACGCGAATATTTATTTTAAATTCAGTTCGTTTCGTGTCATTACATTGCCTGAAAAATCACGAGACCGTCAAACTGATCCGCTCAGGGCACTGCCACGATGCGCAGTACCCGACACTCCAACTTTCCTATTTCGATAGAGATGAGTAGCTGGTTATTGAATAAGCTGTGCTAATAGGGTCTCAGAAACATAGTTTAGTTAAAGCTTGGTTAAATAGTTTAGTGAAAATCTTCTAAAACAATGCAAATTCGAAATTCGAAGGCATAGCATAATTTTAATACTGCAAAATCACGACTTATTACTCAAAAATATCCTTAAAAATTGACACTAATTACCAGTAATTACCACTCATTTCCCCTAGAATTTCCACTTAGTACCATGACTGCGTACACTAAATTTCCACAGTGAATACTCCTCGGTCTTGACCGATAGTTTAAATAATATGGTAAATATTTCTTTAAAGTCTTTATTTGGGCTTTTTAACGGAAAGGCTTTTTTAAGCTACTCCAAGCTTTCGAAAATCTTTAATTTCTTCGTCAGGGCTAAAATATGGAACATGAGAATGGTATAAAGATAATATAAATATAAGATACTCCTAACAGCTCTTACTCCAACACTTCATTATAATACATAGGAAAATACTTGGCAGGGTTAAATATAATTAATAAAATAAGTTAAGTTTTGTATTAGACGTTCGGAAACTGACAAATCTAAATTTTATGTCAAATTAAAAATGGTATATTATATTTAAAGATATGAGTTATACCTTATGCTAAACTTAAAATTAATTGTCTAGATAGAGGTTAATTTATGTATTTAATTTAAAAATAAGTTAGACAAAATTTCGTTTACAATGGTTGTCTGGTATCTAGGAAGTTAATCCTCAAGGAGGCAAATTATCTGACAAGCTGTACCAGCATTACATGTTGATATATGCTGACACAAATATTATATTGTTACGTTTTTCCCGTGGGTTCTGAACGAAATTACAACTTTTACTACTTTAAACTAATGCTATCTTTATTCTTTATCACTCTTTACAATTAAACACACTAAACTACTTTTATAACTTTGCAACTAATAGCTCTTTACAATTCAACACTCAATGATTAACTAACTCAGCACACTTTCTGCCTGCTATTTATATACAATCTAAAGTCTATCACGAATACTCCGTAAGAAGCGAGGCCACTCTATATGTTTCTCGACCAGGGTATCGAGATAATTATTCCACAGTTCCTGAATCTTCGCGGCCGGCGATGACTCATACGTGGACGCGACAAGGCCAGTTCTATAGGGTAGCACAAAAACATTCGGATGGTTCCTAGCCGTGACAATATCATATACATAAAATATATGAGACATTAATCCGCATTTATGGATGTAAGTGGCATCTTAATTTCATTCTGGCATTGAGTGTAGGGTGACTCGAATCTATGTATGGGAATCTCAAAAACCGTAAGAGTTATAGTGTCGGTCAAATTGGGGCAAGATTGCGCATTTAGATGCCTAACAATATGCCGCTTAGCAAATTTTAATTCCGAGTATTTGCGAAAAATGAAAAATGGTTTTATTTATTTCCTGGGTCTATTTAAAAGCGGATTTTAAATTGATTTGCACTTTTGCGTTGCCACTTTTTGCGCTCTACCCAATGGTTATATTCAGTTTGGAATTCGAGGTTTCGTCTTTAAGTGGTCATCATCAACTTTCTTTTTTCAAATACGAACTTTAATATTTTTTATCGTTTTTCAGATGATATTGGAGTTATTAATATGAATACTTGTTTTCAATTTTTGTTTATTCTCTTTTTTTATTTAATTTTTTTTTAAATAACTTATTTTACTTTGATGTAATTTTAAATAGTTTGTTACTTTTGAAATTTTTATATTTTATATTTTTTTAGTGTTAAGTTGTAGCCTTTATTTTTAATAAAAATAAAAAATTGAAAATTTAAATAAACCTGTTCGTTTATTTTTTTACCCCAAACCAAAATAAATAATTTAAAAAAATATGTTAATTTAAAGAAGAATAAAAAAAAATAAAAACACATATTCATATTATTAACGCCAATATCATCTGAAAAACGAAAAAAATATATTAAAGTTTGTATTTGAAAAAGAAAATTGATTATGACCCCTTGAAGACGAAACGTTGGATTCCAAACAGGATAGAGCTGGTGAAGTAGCAATGCAAAAGTGCAATTCAATTTGAAATCCGTTTTCAAATAATAAGCTCAGGAAAAAAGTAAATATGTCGGTTTTTTCTCGGAATATCTCGGAATTTTAAAACTTTCCAAACGGCGCGGCGTATTGTTAGGCAATTAATTAAATGCCCAAATTTGCCCTAATTTTACCGACCAAATAATTTTTATCAAAAAGGCACAAGATTCCCAATAATTATATCGGAAAATAACATTTATACTATTACCATCTTTACATATTTATTTTATAACATGGTTCCAACTTTTAGTTTGAAGTACTTCGATCTTCTCACCACAAAATTCAACGTTTTGTTGGTGGAAGTTTAAGAAGTTCCGTTTATTAGGGGGCAGATTGTAACTTATGAATAATGAATCATGTATTTCTTTTTATTTTTTGTTCTGTTAATACTGACAAGCATGTATGCTGTAAAGCATATCAGAGACGGATATTCGATGGCACCTCAGGAAGCTGGACAGTGTACCAAGACCAAGTATTTGGAATTGGATTTTGTAGATAGACAAACATACATTTTATTTCAATTTAAAATCCTTCCTTTTAATTATCCAGACTGTGATATTAATTTAAACAAGTTATGCCATTATTTGAATTCAAATGTGTCAACATTCTAGTCTACATGCATTTTAATTAATTACTGCATGTTGGTTTTTAGCTTTTATCCGAAAGTTATACAAGTAATAAATGAAAGTGGAATTGCACAGGAATCAGTTAAATTGAATAAAAATAAAGATTAGTAGGTTTAATAGTACCTATGGTAAATTCTAATTAAGTGTGAAGGTGTTAACAGTTTAGAGACCATTGTTTTAAGATTTTCAAATTCATAAAAATAATATTACAAAATAATTACAAGTTCATAAAAATCAAATTACAAATTCCCCTATTTTGATTAAATTTTAATGATGATTGCTATCGGTATAATTTAGTTTTTCTGACTTATTTAATTATTTGTTTAAAAGCGTAGTTTATTGAAAAACTATAATTAGGGCGCCATATGTTATGATTTTGGAAAAAGATATTACTTGTTTAGGCAGCATCTGTAAACATGCAAATTAGCATATACTACCCAACTATTCCAGATTCATCGTTAACAATTTATTAATATTGATTGAATATGTTAAACGACATCAGAGAGAAAAGATACTTTGTAGAGGAAATTGCTTTTAATTTTAGATGACTCCATTAGTACCACTGCACGACTATTTTTATACTATTCGATATAAGTACATACCTAGTCACTGTTTCAGTGACTTTGATTCGCACTCCATTCACATTACTTAGTGGCGGTTCGTTGGTATAAGAACAGGGGACGCTACTTTAAAAAAAAATATTTTTTTTTGGATGCCACGCCCGTTAAGATTTATTTTAAGGCCATAATGCATCAGTTTTTATAGCGCAATAAAAATTAAACTACCTAGCTTTTATTTTGAATATTACTTTCTTTGGATTTTCTAATTGTTAGCAACATTTATTTAGAAAATATCTTGGGAGAATATTTAAATATCATTTTGATATTTATTTATTTATACATTTATGTGAATGTTTGATTTAATTTTAATTTTTTCTTAATTCAACTTACAAACACATAAAAAGTACTTGCTGTTAAAATTGATTATCATTAAGTAATATTTTACTCAGTCAATAAATCACATATCACAATATGTACTTTTAAAAACATTATTATAGAAATACAAAATACAAAACCTGATAAAAACTACGATTTAAAAATAGACCTGAAAAGTATATTTTATTGTCCAGCAAGAACCAGCGACGGGGAGGTGAGAGATATCTTGCTAGGAAAGGAAAGGTAGGAAGAATAATTGAATGTGGATTATGGATGATGATGAATGATTGATTTGAATGGGAATTAAGATCAGACAAATAAATGTAAAAAACAAAAATATAAAATGCTCTCTTCATTCAAAAACCTTGGTTATAACGACAATCTTAAAAAGACATGTCATAAAGAAAAACAAAACCTAATACCTTCCTTGGCGAATTTTTTGGTTATACCGACAGTTTAACAAAAAAATAATAAATCGCACTCTTTGGTAGAAACTTTAGTTATAGGCTTATCTTATAAAAAATTAATTCTAATAATATATACATGAACAAAACTCTTTTTTTAAATGTAGATTAATTATGTGATACAAATAAAAACCAAAATTAATTATTAAGAACCTACTCTGCTTTTAAAAAAATTGTGCCACACCTTTATAAGCACAAAACTGAAGTAAAACTTCTGAAAGAGATATTAGGGATTTAGTTTTTTTTTTATAAAGCTTTTTACCCATATTTCTCCCTCGGTTTCGACATTTTTTTCTATTTGTTTTCCTATTTTCTTTTTTTTTTGCCAAAAACCGCGTTTCTCTAACTGTTTTTTTATTAATTTTTTTCCTTTATTTTGTTTTATAATACTTTCATTAACTCCGAAAAATTTTATCTTCTTTTCAAAATCTATTATTTTTTATTATTTGATTTTATAATGCTTTTATTAACTTTCCGAACAATCTTTTGTTTTTTATTATTTTTTCTCTTATTTCGTTTTATAATACTTTTATTAATTTTCCGAAAATTTCTTACACTTCAATTTTTTCCTATTTTTTCAAAAATGTTTGTTGTTATTTTCATATAACATTTTTTTTCTTTCCTTCGCCTTTTTTTCGCCAAAACCGCGTTTCTCTTTTTTAATTTTTTCTTATTTCGTTTTATAATACTTTAATTAACTTTTCGAACAATTTTTTACGTCTTTTCAATTTGTTTCCCATTTTTTCGGAATTTTTAGGTATCCGGGGATTAAAATTTGCAAAATGGTCTATTACATCGTCATAAAACTTCCTGACCATTGTCATTTCTTTAATGTGTGAATTGTTAATCGTCGTTAGAAAATGAATCGGTGATAGAAAAGATCTAAGATCCGATTGTCGTACCGGTTTTTTATTTTTTTTTCTTGATTTTGAGCATGCCTTCGGTTAGTTTGTGTTTGCTTCGTTTGGCTGCGCCCCAGGAGCAAGCGAAGCGAGCGGAGGGCTATGCGTGAAGTGAAATATTAGTTTAATGATAACAAAAAAATTGGGTTAAGAGCTGATTTATAGTGGATATACAGCAGTTTGTATGTATTTCCGCGAATATAATCCACTGCCCACCATTCAAAACATAATAGCGTACTGTACCGATGATTGCCGAATGTATGGAAAAATTGTGTAAGCTGCTACCTAGACATAAGTATCCGTTTCATCATGTTCGCGAAAAGCTAATTCTTGCTTCTCTTGCGACGCTAAATATATAGTTATATCAATAAGCCTTTTTAAATTTTGCCGGTTTTCCCGAACCTGATGATTAATATGAGTAATTAAGGCTCCTTTTGGGTACTATCAAAAACACTAAAAACAGTTGATATATTCTGTTTGCTAAAAAGTTTTAATTTACAACACGAAAAGATATGTTCGTTTGATTTAGGAAATTTTTTTAAATCAGAATATCCGGTTTTGGACCATGTTGAATATTCGGTTTGCACTGAAAACAATAAGCAAGACCAGCAAAAAGGCTTTCCCTGTTTAATTAATCCGGTAAACCAATCATGTTTATTATAGGAATTTACATCAAAACCGTGATTTTGATGATTATCTATTGATTATAAAGGAATCAAATTTGGTTGGGGTCTTCCTAAAGTTTTAATGATGTAAAGTTTATTTTCATAATTTAATGATATAAAATTTGTGCTCACTAGCAGCCAGTCTATGATATCCTCAGATTGTTTAATTTAATTTTTTAAAACGAAACAATATAAAAATTGTAAAAAACCTTACCTTAACTCAATTAAAAAACAAGAACAACAAATAAAGAAAATTAAGAATAGAAATCTCAACAAAAAATCTGAAAATTTTAAAATCGCGCCCGAAACCTGCTTACCTGGAAATAAATCAAAACAAATGCGGAACTGCGGAAGAAATCGAGGTAACTAAAAAAACAAGTACCTGTGCGGTTAGCCGCCTATGAGCTCTATATTGTGCCTGTTAAAATAAGGCCACGTCTAAGCTTAATCGAGTCAGGAGGCCATAATTATTTCAAGACCAGATGAGGCTCAGACTGTGCTAGGCTGATAACCTACCTATGCTATAGCAGAACACAAAGCCTAGAAATTTGATATACTTAGACGCGAATATTTACGGTCACGTGTTTCGAGAAAAATACGGAAAAACTCGCAAATTTGAAATCGCCCCAAAAGTGGGTTTTGTACCTATATTCGGGCCAATTACTATTCGGAGTATTTCAGTGTCGTGATAGATACAAACTTCTTTTATGACCAATGCACAGTAAAAAATTTCATGGAAAATTTTACACGAAAAGTGGTCTATATAAGGCCACACCAGATTGTGTACATTTCACACCAAGAGTTTTGGTAAATTTGACGAGAACTAGCGTGTACAATGTACACAAAAAAGTGTTAAAAATAATACACCATATCGTGTAACTCTTACACTAAGCTATGTTAAATATACACACAACAGTGTAAACGTGCGTGTTCAAGTAAATATATTCGTGTAAAGTTTACACAAAACAGTGTTAATTAGAATACACCGAATCGTGTTAGTGTACACATAATCGTGTAACCTATTTATATGCTTGGTAATTTATACTTATATACATAAAGGTGGTAGGAATTAGGAAGGTGAATAAAAAGTTTTTATTTCTGAATCTTGTTTATTATATAAAATAAATGAAACTGTATATGGATGGTATATGGACCAACTATAAGACGAGTGTTCCGTTTAAAAAATGTTATTTGATCCCTATCACGCTTTTGTGGGTCTCCTATATATATAAAAATGTAATATAAAGTAGCTTTTGGTATCTTTATAGATTTTTGCTAACGAAAGTACAGTATAGTATTTTATTGTAGGTATTTACATATTTTAACTTACAAGCACATTTTATTGTATTTACATATTTTAACTTACAAGCAACACATATCAGACGGTGTACAACTGGAAACACCTAGAACATCGTTTTACAAGAACTCCTTTGTCTGGCGTAATGCATCATTGTGAAACTCACTCCAGGGACTCCTGTTTCCCCCTAATTACAGCCTACAACTGTTCAAGAACCGTGTCAATCAACATCTTCACACACACCGTTCTCCGAGCGCTATAGGATCTCTCTTTAATATAACTCTGACCAGCACTCATTTTTATAGTTGTAACCAACACGATGATTGAAAACAATATGGCCTCTTATACAAGGGAAGGCAAAGGACGCGTAACAAGCAACCCGACACACTCTTGGGTGTATAACCGTTCGTCCTAGCGTGTAAATTTATACATTTTTGGTGTACATGTAATGAGAGTGGTGTAAAAATGTATCCATTTTCGTGTAGAGTAACACGGAACCAGGACAAAACTTGTTTTAACACTGTATTGTGTAAAATATCATTTTACCAAATTAGTGTTGGTTAAGAGGACGGCACTTTACGAATAATGGTGTACAATTTTTACACACAACGCGTTTACCACTCTGTCGTGTAACTATACACGAGATTTTTTTTTACTGTGTGCACGGAAATTTGAAAGACCATGATGTGTCGCAAATTCCGATTTTATGCACAATTTCGTCAATGGTAACAGTAACAGAGTTTTATTAGATCGAACGTATTTAAGACAAATGCGTGGAATGATCGACAACAATGTCTGGTCTTAACAGATGGGATACCCGTTAGACCGAAAAGACGCCAACGCCATGTTTTTCTCTTTAGAGAAATTGTATCCTGTTTGCCATTATGTATACATTAACTATATAAAAAAAAATATCCTAATAACTCTATCAACTAGAACTTTAATGGTAAATGTTTGATTGCTTTTCAATGAGAAAAAATAAAAAAGTAGATATACTTATAGTTTAATGAAGCTCAAGCAATTTGCTTATGGCGTGCTCCCTATCTCTGATTTAAAATTTTAAACTAAAATGTGTGTGATTCTGTTTCTTTACCTTATTTTTTGTCTAATTTATATATTATGAACATATTAACTTCCAGTTTTATTTATTATCCTCTGTGCATTATGTTCATAATATCAAGTCAAAAAGTCAAATAGGTACCGACCATAAAAAATAGACATATTTTTTCTCCGATTAAATGATCGTCCATATTATTTTTGTGACACCATCGCCGTGGCAGAACGGCTTCAATAGCATAAATAACGTCAAATACAATAAATAAATTTAAATAGTACCTTTTTTAAACAGGGCCGGATTTACCACTAGGCACACTAGGCAATTGCCTAGGGGCGCCAAACCCCAAAGGGGCGCCGGCGTTAGCCAGCGTTTTGGCTTTTTAATTAATTGATAACTGAGAAAAGGGGAAAACAAAAAAAAGATAACTTTACATGAATTTAATTTAAATTATTTTTGTTTCAGTAATAATTAAATAATTATTTCTTATTTTATTTGTATAAAGTATAATCTGATTGCAATTATTTATTAAAAACAAAGATAACACGCCAAACTCAAGGCGTCAAAATAGCGCATAAAATGTTCGCATTTTCGCGTTCGCGTACAGATTTACCTTACGCCTCAGCTTAATATAGCAATCCTTATTAATTATCAAATCTTGTGAAGCTATATCAACTATATCCAAAATAGCTCTGTGCTCTGAAAAACCGGTAACAAAAGCTGAGGCCACGGGGCTACTTAAGAATTTTAATTAATCAGAAATGAGACTTTTAACTGCATCTTGGTCCAACGCGACGTGTTGGAAAAATGTCGTCAAGTCAGCAAGTCACTCCAAACTGTCGATACAGATTTATCTCCGCTATAAAAAAGTCATTAACAGGGCATTTTGGATCTATTAGAGATAACTATAATTTTTATGAAGAGCGGGGAAAGAAGAAAATTACAGAAAAAAACAAGAACAACGCAATTAGATGAAGGCGGTGGCGTAGATGTCACGTTTAATGGAAAAAGTGATATTAGGATTAACATTTATATAATATTCTGGACTCCTTGAGAATGTTGTGTTTTAAAGTAATATAAAAACGATGCATGATGCGGAGGTCCGCGCCAATTCAAAATCATTGCAAAATGTATATTCTCATGATTTAGATGAATCATTCATTGAGGAGATCCTCCAATTTAAATATTTTATTAAAGAATTTGACGATATCACGATATCAGCAATATCAAGCACTATGCTAAACTTATTAGATACAAAAACTTGGTAACTATGTTTCCAAATATCGAGATAGTGTCAAGAATTTTGTTTAACACTACCAATTAAAAATATGACTAAATCGACACTAAATCGAGCAAAAACGTACTTACGGAACTCGGTTGGCCAAAAAATTCCAACCAACTTGGCGGTTCTTTCTATTAACAGTGACATTACTAATAAAGATGGTTTCCAAGAAATAATATGGGAGTGTGCCAAAAAAAGAGTCGAAAAAGAATATAAAATATTTCTTGTTCAAGTTTATGTTTTTTTTTAATGAACTGTTACCCATTTGATTTTTTTGTTCGTTCTTTTATTTGTATTGCAGTACTCAGGAAACCTATATTTATGTTACATTGGCAATCAATGTTTTTAATAAAAATTATGTGCAATTTTTTTTGCCTTATGATAATACCTTAATTTTATTTCCTTTTTTATACCGATATGAAAATTGTTGGGGGGCGCTTGGAAAAAAGTGCCTAGGGGCGCTTTTATTGTAAATCCGGCACTGTTTTTAAATTATTTATCGACACACTCTATGGCCGGTACTATTTTGTTGGGGTGTGATCGAAGCACTCAGAAATAAGGTGTAGTAAGTAAGTACTTAATTTGATTATGTAAATTAGGTGCTGTATACGAAGGTTTAGAAATTCGATCGACGTGACACCAGTGCACCATGTTCTATTTTAGTCCGGTTAGATCGGGCGTTTATGAGTTATGAGTATCATGAATGGTTTATTATTGTTATTATTTTAGGGCTGCAATAGATGTGACTGTGGACACATGTAATCGGCAGCGAAAGTCATTTGCAGTCGCTCAGGAAATTAAAAAATCTAAGTATTTTTAGGTTTATATTTTAACATGACCTCGCCCGTAGCCGACCGATCTGTCGGTCGGCTACGCCTCGCCACAAAAAGTGCGCTCGACGCGCGTTTCGCTATACATGTTAGCATCATTAGGAGATGATTAAATAAAACTTAAAACCTACCTAACCCTATTTTATACTAACTGTTTGCGTAATCAAGCGGAACCGAAAAGAACCAATCCTGGAATCCTACTAGCCACACTTGATCAACCAATACAATTGACTGTACCGAGGACTGTACGGAATAGGCCCTCAGTGTCTATTTATACTATTCTTTCGTTCAATAATTTCCATACTTTCGTATGCGTCTAATAATCTCCTATCAGATATATTATAAAATAATTTTAAATTTGTACTAAGTTGTTATTCTATGATTATTATCAAAACCATACTCGGCAACACTTGATTTTTCTGTTCTACTATACTTAAATTGAACTATGTGTTCTTTAAATTTCGTTTGTATAGATCTTCTGGTGTGCCCAATATATTTTTGGTTACAATCCATACATCCAATTTCATAAATTCCACTTTTTCTCCAATATGTCAATTTTGTCCTGTAGACCACCTATAATGATTTCTTGATTTTAAACTGAGTTTGGTAACTAATTTTATGCCAACTTCTTTAAAAACTTTTATCTACTACAGTGCGTAAAATACTCACTTTACGCACCCTCTAAGATGCGTAAAATGGGCCTTTTTAATGTGTAAAATAGGTTATTTTACGCACTAGTGCGTAAAGTAAATCTGACATATTTTGCCATTTAGGGTAGTACGTAAAATAATACGTTTTACGCACTAGTACGTAAAGTAATTTAATAATATTTTTGTTTTTTCATATATTTTTTTTCTACGATCATTAAATAATAACATTATTATAGATCTACTTTCAGTCAAACAATGTCATTCTTTACTCACGGGCCGTTGGAGTAATATTAAAGAAGTCACTGGTTTTAACAAATTCAGGCATGCCATGACCGTGTTCTTTTGTCAAACTATTGTGCAAATATCAGATAAGACGTCAAAGCGACTGCGAGCTTAGAATAGTTATTTATGCAGCAAGTGTGTAAAGTGAATCTTTTTTATGAATGGGAATATTGTCACAATCCCCTGAATAAAAAAAGGGTACTTTACACATGAGTAGCATACAAAATTTTTTCTACTATCGAAAAATATATGAAAAAATAAAAGTAATGTTATATTACTTTACGCACTAGTGCGTAAAATAAATTATTTTACGCACTAGTGCTTAAAATATATTATTTTAGGCACTGCCCTAAACGTCAAAAAATATGTCAGTAAACGTCAAAAAATATGTCAGCTTTACTTTACGCACTAGTGCGTAAAATACCTTACTTTACGCACTGCACATTAAAAAGGCCTATATTACGAATCTTAGAGAGTGCGTAAAGTGAGTGTTTTACGCACGGTAGTTGAAAAAATTAATAATAATAATAATTATGGAATCCGATTCCGAGGTCACATTACACACTTGTTGCATAAATAACTATTTGCGGTCCTCTAGGAAATTGGGGATTATATGGATAGGAGACATATTTTGTATTTTCATCCTGATTAACGAAAGATGTGGGATCACGAATGGTCTTTCTAAACACATGCCTATTAATTTATTATAAAATTAGTACTGAAACCATTAACTTTTGCTACATTCTTATTAGTCCCTTTTTCATTATTAAATCTATCTCTGCTGAGAGGAAAATTAGCCAAACTATTACGGTGCACTAAAAAATGAAAAGTGGCAATTTTGGGTTGGCCGCAGTGAAAGAAGTCATTAGGAATATATCGGTTACTGACGGTACTTTTTTCTATAAATATCAAATTCTAGTATGTTATTATCGTTCCTAATCACTAAAGTGTACAAAATTGGCCATTGTTCTCGACTTCCTAAGTAAATTTGAAGGTGGGGAAACGGTTGTTTAGTTTTGTTAGAAAGTATTCGATATTAGCAGTGTTTGTGTCGAAAATAATAAAAATGTCATTCAAATACCTGTACCCTTCGAAAATACTCGAACTCCTGGCTGATTTCATTTTCAAATTTACTCATGAAAAGATTAGTTAAGAACGGTGATAATCCAGTTGCCCATTGCCATGCCTGCAGTTGTTGGTAAGAATTATTTTTATATTGAACTAAATTTTGATTCATGCAAAGTTTGATTAAAGTTAAATATTATTGGTTGATTTCGTTATCGAAACTATTCATCTCAAATAATTCACCAAGGTATTGCAAGGTTTGTTGGATTGGTACACTATAGGAGACAATGAGCTAAAATCAAACGAGATTAAAATTATTTCACCTTCATTAACGCTCGTACCTTTAATTTTGTTCAAGAAATCTAAGGAATTCGGTACTCCTGAATTATGTTGTTTTATAGGTAAATTCTCAAGCTGATGGTTTGCTAGCCACTTGGATATATTAGAAGTCGGTGATCCTATTGCCGAGACTATGGAACGCATTGCCTTCCCAGATTTATGAATCGTGGGAAGAAAATATCGTTTGTGCATAGTAGGATTGCTCTCAGATAATTTCTATTTAATTCGATCAGAAATAAGGTAGCTAAATTTCTTCAAAATATTTTTAACTTACGTTATCATCTTACATAATGGATTCCTTGAGATTTTGTTATAGATTAAATTAACAACTCATTGAAAATATTCGTTTTTGTCTAATATAACAACCTTATTACCTTTGTCAGCTTTTAAATAGAAAACAATCATCTTCCTTCTTTAATCTCTTGATTATACTTTTTCAGATCGAAGGTTAATATTATTAATCACATATTTTAAGATCTGATTTCTGCATGCTTCTCTGACAAACCGTTTAGTAGAGGCAGAAAGATGCTGAATAGAGCTTTCTATATTACCTACAATATTAAGTAAGTTACGGATCGCTGGAGGTAATGCAAAATTCAGACCCTTGTTTAAAAGTCCAGTTCAGCTTTATTAAAAGATCGAGAAGATAGGTTTTCCACAATGTCTACTGCTTCCTGAGAACTATCAGACTTAGGTTTAATTTTTCTGGGTTTTTAAGCTTCTTATTGACAGATGACATTTTTTTGGTGTATTTTGTATCAGTTACTAAAAACACTTTTCAGCTTCAACATTTCAATTAATGTTGGTTTTTTATATGGTTAGTACCGTAAAATAGGGCTACCTACTTTGTGCAGCTTTTAAGGGTTTTCTGTCCATTTTAGGTGTTTGTTTCATTTAATGTTTTAGAAAAAATATGGAAGTTGTCAATATGGGTTGTGTCTTTGTGCACCTCAAAATTGAAGTACTTCTATGTAGTAGTTTTTGAGAAAAAAAATCTGTGGGCCCAAAGTAGCCCCGGTTCATGGGTTACTTTGGCAGGATATAAAATTAAGCCTTATATTCTAATTTAACCCCACCGGGGGGCTGCTTTGGCACCAAAAAAACTAAAACTGAGCTTTATCCACAATACCGAAACAGAATTTTTGCACTCGACGCGCGTTTCGCTAACCATGTTATGATGTTAGCATCATCAGGAGATGAGTTTTGATCACCTCCTGATGATGAGTTTTAGTGCATGTTGCCGAATGTTCCAAACCCCAACATAACAAAAAAAAATAAATTGCCTATTAAAGTTTGCAACGTCAACGTCGTTATCGGTAATAAAATACGTGTTCTTGCTATACAGAAATTTATTTCAGATTTTTACGAAAATAAAAACACAAGTAACAACTGTATGAATTCTTATCTATATATAACATGGGAGGTAAGTTCAGAACTAGAAACATAGAAAAAACAAAGAATATTCTTACATTGCAAGTAACAACAAAAACAAAAACTTAGCTGTGCCAATGAATCCCCGTGTAGGTACCAAAGTAGCCTCATTTTACGGTATGCTTCTAATTCAAACCTACTTGGTTTACTGTACAAAATTTTGATTTCTAAATCCAGCCATTTCTGTTTGACAAAAGAATGTACTTCTTCTGTAACAGGAGAAGATTTAGGTAAAACTGAGGGTAAAACAATTAATTAAAATTTGGAAAAACATTTAATTTTTTACAAGGATTTAAAAACCACATATCTTACTAGCCTAATCTTGGTAGACAACTTAGGATAAAAGTTAAGTTCCGCTGACCGTGAAGCCATCTCAACTATATATTGGGGTCGATACGATATTATCCTCAGTATACTAGAGGACTCCAAAAGAGTTTTAAGGATGTAGGTTTAAAATTATTACACCAAACGCAGTTTATCATCAAGAATTTATCGGATGGTCCAAAAGGCCAAATTGAAAAAAGTGGAATTTATGAAATTGGATCTATGGACTGTAACCAAACCAGCAGATCTATACAAAAGAGATTCAAAGTACACATAGCTCATTTAAAGTATGGCAGAACAGAAAAATCAAGTATTGCAGAGCATGCTTTTGTTAATAATCAAAGAATTACAATTAAAAATTTTAAATTCTAAGCTAATGCATTTCAGGAAAAAATAATAGCTATGAGGCTAAAAAAAAATAAAATTTTTAAGAAAGTAGAAAATTTTTCTACTTGATGCTCCTGATCAAAGTTAATTGCCAATGAAAGTGGTATCCCCCATGGAAGTATCTGAGGTATACCAGACAGACGAGATACATAGAATTAAGATAAAAGACGTCGACATCAAGAATGATGCTGGAATAGTAAATAGTCTACAGGCCAGAAACAGTGTTAAATAAATACTCTTTTATTTATATAGCAGCAGAAAAATTATTTATATTGTTAGTCGCCAAAATTATACAGGCGGAGGAGAATCATTGTGACAGTCCGTTCTTATCACTAATTGAACTTGTTGGGTTAGAGAATTTTAGGGACGCTCCGGGTAGGATTCTAAACCCCGGTTGCATTTCGATATTTAAATCCGTTATCTAATTCGATTATTGTTTTTTTGCGCATTGGCCATAACCTCTGTCATTTTACGCGCCGAAGGGATCCATTTTTATTGATCCGCTGTGAAAGGCCGCGATAGTAAGGTTCCTGCGTCTGGTATCGCTTCGCGAGTGCGCGCGGTTCCATCATGGTTTTTTGGAAAGGAAAGTTACTTTCGAGTCAATATTCCTAGGTAGATTTCGGTTTTTAAATCTGAGTTGATCTCAGGCATTCTGTGGGATTTACTTTTCTCCAGCCTTGGTATAATAGCCGTCGTCATTGCTTGTGTTCTAGACCACATAGGCATTTTGTTAAAAAGTCATTATTTATTTATTTATTTTTCCGTTAATCCCGGTGACGTATTGTACAATATTTTCTAGAATGGCTCATTCTAAAAAAGTTTTACATTAAATTCCCACTAATATATCTTCTAAGGAAGTAACATTGACAAATATGAATTTTAACTTAGTTCAACATGGTAACGATACTCCAATAGAAACAAGAGAAGCTAATAATTCAAGTATAATGATCCACACCAATTCCCTCTTCTAATAATTATTCAAATTGCACAATTACTTTTAATATCAATAAAGAGTTCATGAAAATTCCATTATTGCTGTCAATCATGCTCATGCACTTGTTTTTTTACATAAATATTGAAACTTCCTACCTATATAGATATTACCATTTTTTTTTATTTTATGCTTTTTTATCTTGGTCTCGAAAGAAGGTAGGTATTACTTTCATAGCTATAGTAATGCATAGCAACCATCCTGTATCACGAAAGTTTTGATACATTACCGTTCGTGTTGTTAGGGCCACAAAATTATCTTCTAATTGTATACTAGGTACCTAGTAGAAAAAAGTTTTAACTTGTTAGTCCCCAAAATTTCACAGGCGGAGATAGTTGCTTCAACAATTTTCTTTTTAAAACACCATAGGAAAACAATTTGATTGCACAGTAGAGAAATACTGCCGTGCTATGCTTAAAGGTGGGAACTCTACAAAAGTTAAAACGACATTTTCCACATAACAAAATTTTCTAATGGTTGCTGACAAAGTTGTTATAATAAATACCTATGAGTCATTTATCCATGTCAATTAAGTTTTGTTACAATAAAAATAATAATAATTGAAAACTAAGAAAAACATTAAATTTGTAAACAACGGAGGCAGCATTATTAATAGGCAGATTTTTCCAAAACTGAATACGAGGTCCCGGGATAAGGGATGATAAATTCTTGATTATGTTATTCTTTCTTTCTTCAGTAATTCCTCTAATGGGCCTCTTCTTTAGTGAGAATCTAACTCCGTTCTTCATATTTTAATTTTTTAGGAAATTTAACTCCAGTTCATCACCAGAAAAATTTGTTTTTTTTTATCTTAAATTGTTCGCTCCTCTTTTCGCATGAATTTGAACGATGTCTCTCAGGTAGATCCGAGGTTGCAACTTTTTCAACTTATAAACTGATGAGCAGTCTCCCCCATTCAAAGAAATCATGAGGTGTGAAAACGATAACTTTTTTGTTGTTCGAGTTTGCTATTATATCAACAAAATCTCTGAAATCATATAGACTTTGGGGTCCGTTGCATAGCAAGTTCTACTTGGTGATGGAAATTATGTCTGCGGACATAATGTATGTCCCGGCTCAAAATATTTTAACCAAATTTCTTTTGCACTGATCTCTGATGAATTTACTATATAAATTAGGAAGGACAAAAGTGTCCAGTTCTTGTTTCGGGAAGATCAATTGTCAACCCATATTACTACAGTTTCACAATCTCTCATTTCTAGAAAAAAAGTGATAACAGACGCTTACCATATCTTCTTTCTGTCTTCCATCTAGAGCTTCATGTGAAAGAACCGCATTAGGAAGTAAATGTTTTTATTTAGTTTCCTAAAGGACAAAACTCTGATTAAATACTATGATTTTTGGGCAAAAGATAGCTTTTTTAAACATGTCCAATCTCCGAAGCATAATGACTTTTTGCAAGTTTCCAGAGAAATATGTTGCACTTTTATACGGAACTTCTGCATCGATGCCTGTAAGCTTTACAGGCTTCATCTGCTTAATTTATATGAAACCTCCATGAAACACATGCATCACATTCAACACCCGGATTTTCTTTGGTGTGTTCCTGATTGTGGACTGTGGAGTAAAAAACTTTCACAGATCACATTGTTCGTGCCCAAGTTTGGTAAATGCAATGTAAACTTCGCATAGGAGCAAGTTATTTTGTGCTTCTGTTTAAAATCATAATACATCATGTTTATAGTTATGTCACTTGAGATATATCTTTTGTTTGGGGTATATTGTCTGATGAGAGACTGCAGGTTGAAATGACTCCACATGTGACCTAATTAGAGTTCTGTCAATCTTTGGTGTTTTGGCTTGCCTGCTATTTCGATGGCAAATAATAGTATTGCTTGATTTGGCTGAAAAACACTCTTGAACTATACGATCTTTATTTTTTGTATATCCCAGAGTTGACAGGAAGAAAATTTTACACACTTGAATCCTATCTTCGCTCTCGTTCTTGAAAAAATATTGAAGTGACTTGATTCGTTTAGAATTTTCCAAAACTCCATGTCGTTTAACATCGTTGGATATAATGGCAATTAATATAAAATTTCTTCTTTCGGTGAATGTCATTTGCCAGTATTGATTATTAATTACTTTTTGTTGGTCAGTGATGAAGGAAAAATTACATTTCTTATTGCAAGTTGTCTTACAGCTAACCTACTAGGAATCTAAAAAGTGGTAAAGCCATTCCTTGACTATAAAGGTGTAAGTACAAAAAATAGTGGATATAGGTCCCACTTTTAAGGCAATACCTAAGTAAAACTGGCCTTAATAATCGATCTTACTTAACAATAAAGTGTTATGTGCTATTTACTGGTATTATACCACTTTAAAGCTATGTTTGTGCGGATGCATTTTTTCCAGAATAAACATCTGCTTATGTCAGATTTGATGTTTAGTTAAAACATCTCAGTACAGTTAGAATAACGCTGCTAGCACGTGAATTCAATATCGTTTGTCCTATACTAATTTTTGTGATATTAGGTACTATAAGTTAGCCACGTGCTGAGATATTTTTTTGTATAGACGCTGATAATTACTACCTGGTACTTTTTGCCAATTGTTGCTACACATTCGACCTCAGATAATCATGATCACCCATTAATCACAGTTCAGATGATTCTCTTAAAGATCCGAACTTCAGTATTAATGAAAGAACATGTTATATACTTCAGACAGTGACATTTCATTAGCCATGGCGGGAAAAAATGTCCCGGACGGCGAAAAACCCAAAACAAGTTATGAATATACCTACTAAAAAAGGTGATGTTAGGAAGCAGAAACGTTTTGAACAATCGCTAGCAGAAAGAAAAAAGTAATAAAACTGCAAGAAAGAATTATGAAGCATACGATAAAACCTAGATTAAATGGAAATACAACTTTTTTTGTTATCCTTTATTTCAGTTTCTCGGGAGATTTAGGTACCACTTTATAGCTATGAAAAATGTAGTAAAAATAGATAACTTACAACTCTAGCCAGTTAACTCAATTTGGGCGAAAAGTGGAGATACCACTTTTAAGCTCTGCAGAATAGGTCCTGCCGGAAGGACCGCTCCATTTATGGGGTACGTCTTGACGGAACTTCCGCCCAAAGATGCTTCGGCAAGTGCTTCTGTACACTCTATTATTAATATCTATTAAGACACTAGCCTACGGCTCGTATTGCAATTTTCATACTCGTGCCTTAATTGGTATTATTAAATGCTGATCGCATAAAATACCTGCTATTGTGAAGTCACCATTATTTTGTAAAAAAACAAATATTTTCGCATGGTTTGGGAAGAAAATATTATAATTATGAATAATCATAGTATCTAACATTAATTTAATGCTAAGAAATTCTTACTGATGCCTCAAGTGTTTTCTAAATTATTCCTCTTATTTTTGACCGAAAATATTCCTTGAAATATCTATTTAATCGATTGCTTAAGAAAAACATTCAAACTAATCTATATTCCATCAATCCAGTATAATTACTACCGAAGGTAGGTACATCAAAATGATTTCAGGATCAAGCATAACCCCCTCACAAAAGATAATTCACCTCTCTCTTTCCCCTCACAAAGCATACTTTACTTCTCTCTTTCTTATTATCCTTCCTTTCAATTCAATAATAATCACATTCCAGCAATTTAAAACAGAAACACTCCATCCTAAGTTCGCGTCTCTCGCCCAAGCCCGCCCCTCCGTCCCCACCCCTCCATAATCCAGCCCAGGTGCCTCGGAGTGGGGGCTCATCCCCTCCATAGCTCCGCCCCTCTGAGTGTCAACTGTTCCGCGGAAAACAGTCGAAGTCCAAATACCGACGTGTGATGATGTCAGTGGTGTTGCGCGTTACACCGGTTTTTTTTGTTAATTATGTTTTAAGCATAATTTCTAGTTAATTAGTATTTTCGTTACAGTCTTAATTCCACGGTGTGAAATATACGACAGAAACATCTAAAGTAGAAGAAGCGTCGTAGGTTGTATGCAGCATCAAGTAATTGAGTGATCTTTAAAAAGCAGTTTAACATCATCCCTTGACTCGCAATAGTGTGTACCTATTGGCAAAGTGTAACTGAGGATTTTTCCAGATAGAGTGCGGGTAAAAAAGTGAATGGAAGTGACTAAGGTTGCTACATTTTTGGATATATTGTCGTTGTTGCAGGAATGATAAAAGGTAATTTCGCAGTTGTTTAACGCTGAATAATCCGTGATTATGCTGCGCCCAAAGTGCCGTGCAGTCTAGGGATATGGAGTTTTTGTCAATGTCATAGGTACCTATCTACCTACGAGGTATGGGATATGTTGTTAATGACGTTTTTATTACTGGCTAACCAGAAGGTGAATTGAAAAGCATCATGGTTTTTCTATCGTAGCAATATTTATTGTACGAATACGACATAACACGCAAAAATACAAATAGTCCTTGTAGTCCTGTCTAATTCGCTTTATCTGATGGCTAGAGATGATGCATCCAAATTCTAACTCCTCATGGGTTCATGGATATATCTTCATGTTCGAAGAATATGCTAGATATATAGATACATTAGCGTTAAGTTTTCAACAATTAAAGATACTCAGGTGAAATTTGGTACCTAGGTATAACCTTTTTGAATTTCTAGACTATCCAAAAAAGCAAAGTGGTGTTCAAGAATGTTCTTGGAAATTACTGTTACCCTCAGAGCTACTACTATTATTTATCTAATCATTTATTAAATAAATCCGGAAACAAAGAGTATACTATCAGCCCAAAATCACTAAAAAGTAAATTCCTGCTACTTATTAAATATTGCAAAAAGGGTTCAGGGTCGAATAACCGACAATTACCTGGCAGGAAGAGTCAAGAGTCAATCATTTCCAGACGATTTTAAAATCAGAACAACGCCTATTAAGCACGAATTCGCCTTCACCTTAAGGAGGCTTCAGCTAGTTCTTAACTTAAAATGAGGCTGAATACCAGAACAGATCTATCAAAACGACCTAAAATTATAAATGTACCCTCCTGTATATTGAGGCGAATGTCGGCGTATTTTTTTCTGTTCAAATTTCCACGTGTGGTCGTATCAAAGGTGCGAAGGTAATCTAAATTATATAGCTAACACTTACCGTTTGAAGCACTTTTATAAAAAACGCGTGTGTATTGTTAAGCAAATTTTTGGCGAACGACGCATTGCTCTAAGGGCTTGGGGTGTGTATATGTATAATACCTACCTATAGAATACTAAGATTTGCATTAGGGTTTATATGTTATAGCCCAGTGTATAATCATACGCAATTTCATTTAAATAATATGCAAATAAGAGATGATATGCTTAAGAACGATTGAATTTCAGTGTTCTGGCGTGCGCTGGTCGTCTGCAAATTATGCTAAATCAGCCAAGGGATTTGTTCCGGTACAATACCTGTACTCCTGTGCATAGGAATAACAAGGTGACAAAAAATACTTCTACTCGATGAGATATCTACACCACCTGTTTGGGTAGTCTGTATTTACAAAATTGGTACATTGTGCCTAATAATTGTTGCTGTTGTGCAATTATTAAGAGATGTCCCCTTTTGTGTCTTTAATTAGGTACTGGAGTATTTTATGGGGTTGCAATTCAGAATGTTCACTTATACCTACCAGTAGTTGACACTTACTGTTCCTTGAGAGTATTTCTTTTTGAGACTTGTGCCAAAAATTTGTGTTGAAATAGGTATAGCTACTTGCGATTACACTGCTGATATCCAGACATCATTCGCTTCTATCGTCCGTTTGTTCTTCATGCAAATTTCATACACTTATGGTTTGCTATGTTGGGGTTTGGAACCTTCGGCCAAACGCACTTAAACGGAGTTTTATCCACAATACCGCTACAGAAATTATTGCACTCGACGCGCGTTTCGCTAACCATGTTAGCATCATCAGGAGATGATTAGAACTTTTGGTTTGTCTTATTACTTTATTTTAGCTTCTTTATGGGCGTCCTTATTTTCATCTTTCTAATGGATGACTTCCACCCGAAGGGTTGATCGCTGAGGCATTTTGGTGTACCTACTACCAAAGGAATTTCGGGGCAATATGATAGATTTGGAGAAATTTCCAGGCGTTCGAGGTATTTTTAAGGCACGTAGGCATTGCAGAGAAATTTTAAAATATCATGTTTTAAGCGTCAAGACCTCAGTTATATTGTTGATCGAATAACAATTATTAATTCTGTTATAAATGGCCTTAAAGACGACTTTATTTTCCCAAGAGAACAAATAAGAACTGAACAGGGAAAGAAAATAAATAACGAAGACATTTTGCGAATTGATATTGAAGAGATAATTGCTGAAGCCAAGCAACGTGTTCATCAAGATGATGCGTTAAAATTGGAGATGTCTGTAGACCAAAATATTTGTAACATTTCAGATATGCAAACTGTTTAAGAAAAGTCAAATGACCAAATCAACATTACTGACCTTTTCAGTATGGTCTTCGGTGATTTAAAAAGTAGTTATCAAACAAGTGTATTTATAAGGAACAAATATTGGAATGCTCGTTGGAAGAAGTAAATGTCCACCGATCAGAATTATGGAGAAATTGATTTAAGCGTTTATTAATCACGAAATTTCGATACCTAAGGAAACAGCCCATGCTTAAAAACTTTTCTAATAACAAATCGATTGTCGTAGAAAAAATGGCATAAGTATTGCTAGATGTATTTGAGGGTTCTGGGAAAATTAGTCCGGATAGACAGACGATTTATAGTGCAAAAAAATCAAATAGATTCTCGAAGGTCAGACAAGTAAGATTAACAAGAAAAAGGCCAACAAAAATTTTGAAGAATGTTAGCCTGAATGAAAATGGTGAAATATCTACCCACGATTCTATAATATTTAAATGAAATCGAGGACGTAAAAATGTAGCCTCAGGATGTCCTCAGGAGATGAGAATATTATAGAAGCAGTATCAGAGGAATATTGCGTCATCTGTTACGATGAATCGTGGTTTACACTGAATAAATTTGTTATGAAAAATTAGAATTAAATTCATATGTGTGGCCTAAAAATAATGATATAGCTCAAGTAGAAAAAAAATACATGTTATAGGTACTGTATAATAGATGTGACATGCCTCGTTTCGATCTTAGCATCTTCAAACACATCCCAGTCGTTGTGTACAAACAAAAATGAGTCCAAAATATACATACCTACTATAGTCAACATGTCTTTACCAATAAAAACGCCCCTACAGCTAACCTGAGTTTTAATACCGAAGCTACCTCGGATACATTTTTTTTGTATTAAAATTGGGGTATTTCCCCACAATATCAGATCATACATTGTTTTTGATTGGATAAATCGAGGGATAAATGCATGATATGCTGACATATTAGCTTCAATGCGAGCATTTTCAGCGACAACCCTCAAGGCATAGCAATGTCTAGACATCCTTGCCGCGACACTCGTGACTTGGGCTCTCCATGCAGTCTAACCGTCTATCAACTCCAAGAAAAGAAACATGCTCTGTTGACTGAATCCGTGTGTTTTTATAGGAGAAAGTAAACATAGCCACTTCTCGACCCCCAAATACAAGACATTGGGTTTTTGACACGTTTAGAAGAAGATCTGAGGCTGTAATTACGCATCGAGATTGCCACAGGCCCTACCGAGGATTTACCCTTTCGAAATTCATTTTGGATGTTAGAAATTAACCGATATTAACAGCCATCAGCCAGCTTAAATGTTATATTTTTTATATGTTCACCTTGAGTCCTCGTATTCACGTATACAACTTGCAACTATATTTAGATTAAATAATTAAAATAGAGTAATTTTTTGTCTTATTATGTTACCGGCAATGCGAATCCAGAAAGAACTAGGTAGTTCTGAATAGGCCGAGCTAAACACCAACTAATATCTAGCTTAAAAAACTGAAAAAATCGAGGATGAAATAGAATACACAATGAGCAAAAGTCAATGGCACTAAAATAAGACAAAAAAATACCTATAAATAGGCCACTGTTAAAAATTTCAATTAAGTAAATAACATTTAACAATAATTTAGTCAAAAACTATCAATTTAATAACTAAACAAAATTAGTTCCAAAATCTGTTAAAAAAAAAAATCAAAAATAGAGAATTAAATTCAATGATCTGCTGACCGAGCTGCTGACTCTATAGCCATACTGACGAGCCGTAATACGACGAAACGCGTCTATGGATGGATCGGCAGGTGAAAAAGAACGGAAGTACAGAAGGTACAAACTTTCTGATGTATTCATAAAGAATTAAATTTGTCTGTATGTAGCCAACTTTCTGGTTACCATATGGTTTTGCCTCGGGTTTTGCTTATGCAACAACTTTTATTTGCTGCCATTATGGACGGGTTTTAGAACATTCTCCATTCCTAAATGTTTATCAGTCTTAATTTTGTGGTTTTTAAAGAAATGTAAAATTACTTGTACTTACATGTGTGTTGGGAATTTCTATCTCCTCAGGGGCTCCTGGTTAACCAACAAAGAACTATAACTTCTTGACGGACTTGAGTCAAAAAAATCTTAAATAACATGAAGTCAAATTTCAATTGTAAAATTTTCTGTTTGAAATTGCATCTCATGTGTTGCTACCCTCGTTGCTACCTATAGAATAATGAGCTTTACATTGGATGAGTCATTAAATCATATATTCAATGTTTAAGTTGTAAAACCACCTCAGACTGCCAAAGTTACCAAGTATTTTATTTAGTTTTATAGAATTGTATTATTTCTATTCGTGTGTTAGATTTTTATAATTTCTCTAGAATGAAGTAAGTAGTTATAAAGATCTTAAAGGCAGTAACCGTTATATTGTGATCCTACTATAGAAGGCTTGCTTAGTTTTATGTAAACTTTGTCTTTGATGGCTGGCAGTTAATACAGTTTTCCGGCTATAAACTATTCCTGACAAATAATGCGACCTCGACCAGCAGAACTGTGGAAATGAACAATCAGGGACTGGTAGATTTTCGATTTGAGGAATTCCTGTAACATTAGATTTTTTTTACCTGGTGGTGCTTACTAAAGGATTTTATGACAAACAAAATAGTAGTTATGTCGAGGGTAAACTGCTAGACAATCTATTTTTTGGTAATTACTTTGATTTTTACCACATAATTTCTGCAATTCCCCAGTAATGCCCAATAATTCCCAATATTTTCTACTAATACCCAATACTTCCTAGTAATTTCCAGTAATTCCTGGTAATTTCTATAATTTCTTAGTAAGTCCTACTAATTGCCATGCAGTAAAGCCTGTCAATGATACCCAAAAATAGCTGTAGTAAGTAACATAAATCGTAGTAATTAGTTGCTTAGAGTTATTTCTGATAGTTTTACTAACTTTATCTCACTTGGGTAAACAATAGTAAAAACAAATAAACCAATATTACAAATATATTAAATAAAACTGCATTTTATTACACTTGCTGTTTGCGAAGAGCTATACTGACACCTCGATTGACATAATAAAAAAAATGCTAATATAAAATATAGCTTTGAAATTTTATAAATTAATATTGGTCCCATCGTTGGAATATCTTTGATTGGCCCGTAGTATGTGAGTTAATATATTGGTTAGTATAGTTTGTAAAAAGGTAGTAAGTATCCTTTGAACAAAGTATATTCACATGTCTAAGGAGGTGTCTAAGTAAAAGATACGTATCTAAGTAGGTATATAATTAGGCATAGAATACTTAATCTCGTAAATAAAGTATGTATGTATTAACATTCTAGTTGAAGAAAATAAACAACAGGCACTTAAAAACATATAATACCTACTTAACAAAACGATTTTATCCGAGGTTTTATCATTACCCTAAATAAACCCTACAGATTACTAGGTACATTTAATAAATACATAACACAGATACCTAGTTATGGCAACTAGGTATAAGCTAGCATTAGCCAAAAATCTTTTAAATATATTTAGGTATGTTTTTATATTTTCCCTCGTTTTTTCTTAAGTTTTTCTATATTTTTTTCGATATTAATAAGATCATTTCGCTTTAACTGAAGCGGAGTTATGCAAGCTTCCTTCATATAGGTAACAGAAAAAAACCGCAGGTCGATTGGAAACCATAATGATAGGTACTACCTATATACTTTCCAGAAGGAGTTTCGTGCATGCAAATTTATAAGAAAATTACCGATCAGCCAGAAGAGAAATATTGTAATGACTTCTAAAAATTCCTATCAAGATATAATTGTTTATCGTGTTACTTGTTTTCATTCTTTGATCAATGAAATTCAAAAATGAAATGAGCAAATGCAAATACTTAATGCTTGTTTAATATCAGAAAACATAACAACAATAAACCAAATTTGTACTAACTTTGCGTCATTATTGCGATCCATATTTTGCCCATTCTGAAGTATAATGACATTCCGTTGATACTATAGTAATTGATCTTAAACCGAAAAAACGATGATAATGCCATACTTAAAACGACAAAAAATGTTACCGTCACCGGAGACATTCTCGCCTTCATGCAAGTGATCATAGAGAAGAATAACGTTAACGGTGAATGTGAACGATATCATATGCATAAGAGCTGCCTAATGCGTTGAAAATAGAGTGGATCCTTGCATTTGGTTCTTTCAGAAAACGTACCCGTTCCCGTTATATATTTATATTTTCTAGAGTTGTCGTTGTCGTTAAATTTAGAGCGCCCTATTAACGTTACTTATAATATGATTGAACGACATAGACCTGAATTTACAACGTTTACCTTATAACGTAACAAAAACGGAAATCAGATTAGGTTTTCAAAACGTAAAGCTATTAACGTCAGATTGGAAATACCTATACGTGGATTTGTTTCCACTGAAACGTTAATTTTATAACGTACTTAACTACATAACGAAATTACTTATCGGACACGGTAATCGTGCTTTACGTTTTGAAAAACGTCTCAAGTAAGACACTAAGTACAACGTTAAATAGAAAACGTTTTCTGGGTTTCATTTGCAAAACGTTGTTTAGTCGGTATATACTTACTAATATAATTAACTCGATATACCTTCCTATGTTTTAGAGTTTTTCATTTATTAATTATTATCCTCAAGAATAAGGTACCTACGTATTAAAGTAGGTAGTTACCTGCTTAATTGAGGGAGCAAAATATTAACCATACAATTTAAGGTGAAAATTTTTAGCTCTTGGTAAATACTTACCTCCATAATATACAATGACATGTATAAAAATACCAAGAATTAAATTATTTTGTAGTTACCAATCGAACGGCGGCATATGGATTTATGGTAAATAGTTAATAGGATTTAAAGGAAATTGTTTAGAAAATTATATATCATTTCAATTAAGTCTGATGGATTTTCTCCGTATATAATGCAATAATTTATGAATATAATCACTGTGTATGCACGTTTATTCGCATTCCGTACATTTTCGAGCAAATTTTACACTTTTATTTTTGCATCATAGATACCTACTCTGGATATTTTGTTTTAAAATTATTTCCGATCTCTGAATTTTATCTTCTTTATCGCATAGGTACCTACTTTGCTTTTAACTGCTGGTTTATCTGATCTACCTTAAAAAGGGTTAATTCCCTTTCCTTTTGTTTATCATCTTAGTATTATATAATATTTTCTGGTCAAAAAATATTAATTTTTTATTTGTAATTTTTGGGATAATATCTCATCCAGCTATTGAGTCAGAAAACACCTACCTTATACTATATTCACTACCATCTTATAAAACGTGAATACCTTCCCTAACGGGTTGTTCCGAATATGTAACAATTATTAATCATTTGTTGTTAAGTGATATATAAAGTACTTGAAAATATAGTAGTATCAACTACTATGGGAGAATGCTATGAATGAGAATATAAGGAGGGATAGGCTTCAATATCTCTATTAAAAGGGTCGAAACCGGTGTTCGGACTCTCTTTATTTCGAAAATATTTTGCTGGTGCATGAGGTAGCGACGAAAGTACTTACCTATATAAAGTAGTATTTTTAAAAGTTATAGATAAAAAAATTGATTTTCCTAATATACATTATGCTTGGGTACTTCAATTCTGATACTTTAGAAACAATAATTCATTTTTGTTAATAATATCCTGAATGCCGGATCATACAATCTCTCTTCTTGATTGTAATTGGATCGCATAAACCTCGACATAACCGAGGACATAGGTAACCTACCTACTTAAAATTATTAAGATATTAATTTTGAACAAAAATCTTTATTCCTATTTCCACAGAACAACGAGGATAATACTTACATAATTTTCCGAATTCTCTTATATTGGAAGTTGGAGGAAACTTGAAGGAAACAAGATGTTATAAGGAGAACTGAGAGAAACTTTTGTAATTGGGCTCTATCACGAAAAGTTTTGATTAAAACACACGATTTGATATCGTCCGTATGGAATTACGAGTATATTCTAGTGGATATTATTAGATATTTTCGAGGATATTTTACTACAATAAGACATAACATAAGTAATATAAGAGATAGTAAATTACTTTCCAAGGGATTTTGGTTTGTCCTAAATTTTGACATACATAATATTAAGTAATTATTTTCAAATGCGATTATCAGATTAGCAGTTTATTTGAATAATCTTAAATTTTCGCCTAAACCTAAAATTCAAGTTTGCCTAGGAATTAAGAAATCACCTCGGAATTCACTATGTGCAGCTGGTGGATGGGGAGGCGATGAAGGATCGGGTGTACCAGTGCCAAAGGCTTGGACTTTACATATCACGTCTTAATATGTAATATCATTGTTGAAACATGGAGCCTTGCAAACTTCAACAATGCGAGATTAGTATTATGAAATACAAGTATTTTTTTGAGTTCTATATTTTAAAATTACTTGTATTAAGAAAAAAGGGAAATAAAGTAGGTATATGTTAAAGGGCTTGGTTTGGATAAATCACACAATTCGTGGATTCTTAAAAGAGATGCACTTACTCTAATTTAATAGTTAATTAAATTTTTATTGTATTTTTTATTAAATAAAACAGATATTAGTATTGAAATAATTTATTAAAAATCATTTTAAATTTATATATTTAATCTTTGAATAAAAATATTCCTACGTTCCTCACTCAGAACTATGTCCAAAACGTTTTGGCATTGCAAAATTTTTTTATCGAAGCGAAGTCTGTCTGCATAGAATTTCTGATATTCAGATTTTCCCGCTTGCTTGTAGACAAAGTGCCACACCATCACCAAATATATTTTATTTTTATCTTCACAAATATTCACTGATTTCTTCATAATATTTCTTCGTGGCAAGACCGTTTTAAGTAAAATTTTACTTCCAAATCTCCCAAAAAAATGGCAGAAACCGCTGCTTATTGCTTGAAAAGTGTCCAAATTCTCAGATCATGACCGATTTCCCCGCATTCAAATCGTTTTTAATGAGATTTTAGAGAAATAAATTTACTTACTACAAAACCTATACTACGTATCGATATACTAAAAGTATAATTTTACCTTGATCTGCCATAAAATCCACCAGAAACTGCTTTTAATCACCAAAAAATTTGCACATTTTCTGATCCTGACCCTTTTTCGGATTCATATTTTGAACTAAATGTCATGCCAAAATATTGGAATAGTTTTTCTTTAAAATTTTTCATAATTCGTCAAAAGAAAAGCTATGTCATTCGTAAAATTACCGAAATATTGAAAATATTTTACGATTTCGGATTTTCTGCATGTTTCAATTTAAGATTTTCTCGTATTTCCTGATCTCAAATAAAAATTGTTATAGAACTTTTTATAGTAGAGATCACGAGGTTTATGAATCTCAGATAGCTCTTTTTTAAATAGCTATGCATGCGTTGGCTGGCACTAGGCAAGTAGATTTTTGAAACTAAATATATAAAGAATTGCCAATACGATATTTTCAATCGGATCGATAGGATTCTTTTGGTATGTTTTGCTCGTAAAGCACATTAAAAAGGGGGACTTTAATGTTCGAAAGCGTCTTCAGATTATTCAGTTTTCCAGTAAGAAAATATTAAGTGATGTGTGTCTTAAAACTCGAAATGACGAACATTTTTAATTCAACTAGGTCACCCTGTATAAAAGGCATCATGATTTCCAAAGTGTCGCAGATTCAATGTTTGTGGGGTAGATTCTCGTTAAGTAAACGGTTTTTCCAAAAAAAAAAAAAAAAATACTTTTCGCGAAAAAAAAAATAAAAACTAATTTTTTTAACCTAAAAATCGATGTTTTACATTTTCCTTGAAAAGTCGATATTCTCGAAATTTTCAAAACAGAGAAGGAATTAGAGAGTTTTTATCGAGGTTTTTATCCTAGAAATTCTCTATCGAACTTGAACCAGGATTTGAAAATACTCCATAAGCACACGAATGAACCGCGGAACATTGTCAACCAAACCTACAGCCTTGCCCACAGCTATTATTCACCTTGCAATATTTTTATATGAACATCTACTTACTTGACTTACAGTCAATTTTCTTAAATAATGAATCAAGTCAGTTTTTCAATTATCTGAAAAACTTCTAATGAAGAAAATGTTCTAACAAATTCCGAGACAAATTCTTCTTGAGAACCGACTTTAATCTACTTGTAGGCAGATTTCTAATCAAATTGTTTAATGCTAAAAATGCAACTTTCTTTGTATGTACTCAATATTTGCACCTTTCTGCGGTGTTCGTGTATCACAAAAATCATTTATTCCGCACTGTTCAAAACGGTCCTTATTATCACTAACAAAAATTACCATTACCGTCTCCATCAGTATTTGTATATTTTCTCAACTTATTTAATTTTATTTTATACAATGTTCTAACACACCTTAACCAATAAAAAGGAACAAAATCTTTTCGTTTTAATAAGTCCCCTAATAAAGTAATTACTTTAAGTTCGTAGATGTAATTTCCATATTATAGTTTCTCCATTAAATTCGATAGACTAATAATAATTATCCCTGAGAGGTCGGCCATTATCGAAAAATGTTCGGAAAAATGGCTTCTAAATTGAAAGTTATTTTTGGGTAATTTTTCTTGAGTTCGACATGTGATAGGTCAATTAGAGAAGTGCTTGTTTGCTTTGGAAAATTAGATATAAATAAAGACAAATTATGATAGAAATAGGATCGATTTATTTATCTAATTGTATAATTCATGTGATCGATACTAGAAGCCAGAAAATGTCGATAATACAGTGTAATTAATTTGTATGATTTTTTCTCAGATTTTTTGTTTATATGTCAACAAGTTTGTTTAGGTCTCGGTTTACACAATACCTCTACTTCTAAATTTATCAAAGCATGGCATAGCTTAATAATTTTATCAGTGAAATAATGGCTTCAAGTTTGCCAGATGTACCGAAGTATTAAAGCAGGTTCTATAAAGCCTCCACCATTGTTCATACTTACCTACTTCATGTAAAAGTAATAAACGTAGGTAACTGCCGAGATAACCCATACATTCCGTAATTTACGGTAAAGTTCCCTGTCTTTGAACGGAAAGTTTCAATTTGGGTAAATTATAACTAAGAGAATGTTGAGGACCTATCGGAAAGTTACGGAGAATTTATAAAGCGAACGTTACCAAAGAATTTTGTTTGAGTAAAAGACGTTGTTTGGTGCGTTGTACGCAGCCGCTTCGCACCGCACTGTGTCATTTATATCAGGTTTCAGCAGTGTTGCCACAAGTCAGTAGAATAATTTTAAGAATCTAGTACAACTTACCAAGTTCACTAACACTAAATTTGACACGTTAAAATGCTATACCATGGCACTTATATGTGTATTTGTTATGCCAAGACCGAGGCCAACACATCTTCTTACCGACTTTTATTGAGTTTCAATGATTTTATCATTTTCGCCAAATAAATTCAAGATTTCTTAATTTTGTACAATTTGAGGGCCGATACTATACAATTTGATACACTAGACATAGACCTGCAAAATAACAGTTTTCCAATAAATTCCAAATTAGTTTTTTTTTAATGTCCTGAAAGGTTTTGTTTGTGTTTTTTCTTTTTTTTTTAAATTTTGATGATAGTTTTTAAATAAGTGGAGTTCATATTTTGTTAGGTTCCTAAGTAACTGATGGCTTTCAAAAAAAATATGATTTTTTAACCATTATGAGTACTGATCGGTTTTGTTAACAATATTTTAAATGTTTTGTTAGAATAATGTTTAACAAATTTTTATGTTTTAACTTTTATTTTTATTAAACCTGATTCATCACCCAGTTCCTTTGGGTTTCTGTAAAGTTTTATGTAAATACCAAAAAAATGTCAACTTTTAGTGGGCCAATTATTAATTACCCAAAATTCACATACATTTTGGCGCAAACAGTCGTAACGAAATAAATCCACGGCAATTATCCAACACTATAGCATGAATGCTATTTTTTGCTAAGCGTATTGTTTTGCTAAAAGTGTTAAGATTAGTTCTTGAGTAAGGAAAGCAACATTCATTTTTCGCAAAATACTTATACCTATCTGGATAATTGGATAAAATTTTTCCCGACAAGAACTATCAAAGAGCTTTTCCCGAGGCTTTTCCTGATAAATTATCAGGATCATTATAGACCGGGGGATAGTGACAGATTTTGGGATACGATTTTACTCAGTATGCCTTTCAGAGGACAATATGATCCGTATATCTTCATGAAAATAATGCATGAATCAAAGAGTCGTCCTGGGTTCTTCATATTAAAAAATGATTCGTCATTTGTTCGAAAACTATGTGTTTTGGTACGATTTTAATCAGGCTGTCATGTGCTTTGTAAAGAAATTCAAAATAAAAATTCCTCGGAAAACCATTGGCATACCGTTAAGGTGGGGCCGAAGAGCTGGTATGGCCACGTGAACTTGTATTTGAAAAAGGAAATTTTCGGCGTTTTTAAACAGGCTGCCACTGACAAGTATACAAGTTCTTGTTATAAAACTGCTTAAGGAAAGATGGCATACCGATTGCGTATGCCCAAGTACAGTTTACATTGCAAAAATTTTGTACAGTTATGAAATAACATTCTGTGATTTTAGTCAGTACAAAATTTGTTGTAACATTAAGTTTGTATCCTAAAATGTTGATATGTAATATGGCATACCAGTTGTGCGGGTTCGTCATATTAAAAAATGAAAATGAAGTTGCAAATATAGGAAAAAAAATCCGCGTTTTTAAGCAGTATGCCTTTTTGTTTTTATTATAATCATGGTATATCTAGGTGAAATAAGAAACGGCATACAAGTTGGGCGAGTTTTCCATATAAAAAATTGTAAATAAATTAGGAAAAAAAATCCGTGTTTTTAATCAGTATGCCTCTTGGTTTATAATTAAAGTTAGTAATTTACTTTGTTAAAAATAAAACGACATAGAATTTGTGAGGGTTTATCATATTAAAAAATTTAAAAAAAAGTTTTGTTACTGACGGGAATCGAACAGGGTCGCCCGCACCGCAAGAACATGACATGATGCACTATCAGAGCTCGTCAAGTAGGAGGCAGTAGGCTACATACAACACGATTTCCCTTTCTTTTAGTACCGGGTTGCTACTAACCCAAGCTAAGAATGGCATTCGGCTATATCTCGAAAAGTGATTGTCGTAAAGACTTACGGTAACAAAATGTATGACTAAAGGACTAAAGCGGCCAAGAGAAAAGGTTGGAAATTATTTTTAAATTTTCAAAATGACCGCCAGGGGGCGTAATAGCCATTTTAAATTTTAAAACCCGTTTTT
Organism: Pissodes strobi; assembly: GCA_016904865.1. Taxonomy (NCBI): domain Eukaryota; kingdom Metazoa; phylum Arthropoda; class Insecta; order Coleoptera; family Curculionidae; genus Pissodes; species Pissodes strobi. Next base: position 296,466 of record MU182061.1, read on the forward strand.
TGCAAAATTTTCTTAAATTAAAGCTAGTAGAATGCATTGCCATTTTAGAGCCGAGATAAATTCGATTCTTTTTGAAGTGAATACATCTTTGGCCGCATGAGAGTGATTTTTCAAGCCCGCGTAACGACACGCTTTAGAATTTTTGTCTCAAGAGATAAAGTATATGACTCTTTCTCTCTTATGGAATCGGTAATTTTGACTGTTCGAGTCGCGATTGAATCGGACTTCTAGAAGACTCACGCATTTTACACTATAACAGATTTTCTATTATATATTCGCAGTGTATTTGGATCCATAGCTTAATGTTATTAAGCTCAATTCGGTAAAGAGGTATTCACTTCTAATACGTGTACTGTGCTACACGCGACCTTTTTTTGTTAAGCTCTTTTTGCTTTATATTCATTCAATATGAGTGAATATTGCCCTTTTTGTACCCTTAAAATTTGAACTTTTTTAGAAACCAAGTATGTTAGCGGCAACAGTTTACATTATCATTGCATTGAAAATAAGGACGAAACATATCAAACACTTCAACAGTGGAAAATTCATATTTTTCTTCACAATAAAACCCCAAAAATTTCTCAAAAAATCGGACTTAAAAATGTACGGCTATAAATGAGGCACGAGTTCATCTGTTTACCTGTAACTATAGCATGCTCGATAGCACCGAAACTTTTTTGAAAAATCTCTTGAATTTCAATGCATGTATTCTACCACCATGCAATAGAGAACTCCAATAACACATATTACGTGTCCAATCCAAGCACCTTAAATCCGACGGAATTTGGCTGGATGATAGAGCCGAATAATACGTACACCCTTAGTTGGTTTGAAGGCAACGAGGTTCCGCAATTCGTTCATGAATCTTCATTGAACCGAACGCTACAGAAGGTAATACAAAAAGAAATGACAACCGTCACTTGTCATTTACGCAGATTATTTAAGGTCCTCATTAATATGTGAAATACCTATGAATATTTACAGATCATGAAAGGGACTTGCAAGATGACAGCAAATCGATCGCAGCCTTGGATGATGATGATGATGATGATGATGATAATGAAGACTATGATGATGACAGCTTCCTTGATGAGGAAGACGATAAAATCGACATCGACGTCATACAAGAAGAGGAGAATGTTAGCGACGAAGAACCAAACTTCGAAATAGATATTGTGGAGTGATGGAAAAAATTTACTCCATAATTATGATTTATATGATCGATTTCCAATAAACTATATTTTCATAAATTCTTTTTTTATTCTCTATTTTTTTAAACTTTAGACCTCATCAATTGGTGTGCCATTTGTTATTCCACCTACATATATCATAATTATAATAATAACAGAAAGGCATACTGCTTAAAAACATAAAAATGTTACGTTTTTCTTACACTGGTTTTTTCTATATTTGCATCTTTTTTTTAATATTTTCAACAAGCTTGGGCCTTATCGATCGGTATGCCATTTGTTATTCCATCTACATATACCATGATTATGATAAAAACAAAATGGCATACTGCTTAAAAACACGGAATTTGTTTTTTCTATTTTGCAATGTTTTTTGCGTATGCCTATAATTTCTACCCTCTCAAACGATATGCCAATATCATATACATCATACGTTACCATTAACTGTATGAAAATAGAATGGCATACTGATTAAAATCACAGAATGTTATTCCATAGCTGTACAAAATTTTTGCAATGTAAACAGTACTTGGGCATACGCAATCGGTATGCCATCTTTTTTTAAGCAGTTTTATAACAATAACATGTATACGTATCAGTGGCAGCCTGTTTAAAAACGCAGAAAATTTCCTTATTCAAATACAAGTTCAGGTGGCCATATCAGCCCTTCGGGCCCACCTTAACGCTATGCCAATGATTTTACGAGGAATTTTTATTTTGAATTTCTTTACAGAGCACATGGCAGCCTGATTAAAATCGTACCAAAACACATGATTTTCGAACAAATGATGAATCATTTTTTAATATGAAGAACCCAAGACGACTCTTTGATTCATGCATTATTATCATGAAGATATAAGGATAATATTGTCCTCTGAAAGGCATACTGAGTAAAATCGTGTCCCAAAATCTGTCACTATCCCCCGGTCTATTAGATTTTCAGATAGAGATCTGTACAATAGGTTTGTTAATAAAAAAAATTCACTTACAACTAGGGATGCACCGAATAGTGGTTTTGGTCACTGACCGAATACCGAATATTCGGCTGTTCTTCACGGCCGAATAACGAATATTCGGCTTGGGTTTCGGCCGAATATTCGGTTGGGTTATTCGGTTGCTATTCGGCCGAATATTCGGCTAGTGTGCATTGTTCGTTGCATCATTTCTTGGGCTTTTACGATAATTAAAGGTTGACAATGCCAATATTAACGCTGTTAAGTTTGGCAACACTGATTTTAATGCTGTAAATTCTTGTGGCGACTTGTCAGACTTGTGTGTTTGTTTACAGTACGGCGGTACGGCATATAGATCTTAGATTTTATCCAATTGCAAGTTTATTTATATAGTAATTTCTTTGAGATTAGGTGGACAGGTGAACATGACAGACTTAAGTGAATTTAAGAGTAAAAAAAGAGCTGGGAATGGGAATATTTTAGTGTGGACAATCAAGATGAAGAAAAATCGGTGTGCTCTATTTGTGCGGCAAAAATATCGCGTGGTGGTGTGGGAAAATCGACAACTATTAGTTCTATGGCTAACCACGTAAAATACAAACATCCCAATGAATATAAAACACATATTAATTCAGAAGTAGTTGCCAGCAGTCTCAAAGGAAACAGAAGGTAGGGCAACTAACGCCTCTAAACAAAAATCGCTAGAAGATAGCTTTGCTGTTAAAAACAAGTACCAGATTGGCGATCTAAGGGCAAGAAAAATACATTTTGCGATTGGCGAAATGATTGCTTAGATAATCAACCATTTAGCTTGGTGACTGATGCAGGTTTTAAAAGACTTGTATCTCAGCTACAGCCGAAATATGAAATGCCTATACTCTATTTCGAAATGGTGCGGAGTAATAAAACCTACTTATAAATGCAAAACGCTAATAGAGTGGTCAAATAAATTTTTGTGATTTCTAAATATTTAGCCACAGCTTTTATAGCCTGCTGTATTATATTTGAACCATTCCACCCTGTTTTGTATGGCAATCCCGCTGCAAACAATAGGCTTTATTAGCAAAGGGGCCATTTTCTACCTGCAGTAGCGTACGTTTGGGTATTTAATTTAAAATACCTGTTTTACCTAAGTACTTTTATTTATTCACTTATTTATGTATATTCAAAAACAGTTTTACAGCTCCACTTTTTCGTTCACACCTTAATTTATATATCGACGTTTTTGAAACACCCGTCATTTGCGAACACATTTCCACCACAGTATCAACGCTATACAGAGGATTTTGATGTTTGAGGGCGTCATATACATTAAGAATAATATTCTTTTCGTTAACAGAAAATGGACATTTGCTCGCTCGTTTCACTGGAGAGAAAACTGAATTAGCCATTTTAATTGAAACTATGAAATGAAACAAACACACTGTGTCTTCTTCGGAAGAACAAATATAACTGAAAAATTACAATTACTTCAACTTTAGGGTATGCATACAAAAAATCGTCAAATTTGAATGTTTACAAGAGTAATAAAAAAACCTAAGTGTGATAAATATAATGCTGGGAAAGTCCGAGTATTAGGACAGGTAAACGTTTAAAATATGTACGTATATGTACGTAATTATGTACGCCTATGTATCAGCCATCAGAAAATGATTTATTACTTCGCATCATTTCGAAATAGAGTATAGTAGAAACTTTTACTGAAAATATAATTCCTGACATATATGACGTTAAATTTTGAATACTAACTAAACTGTTCTATTTTTTTATCCTTACCTTAGGTTTAATGGCGTTTATTAAAACTTAATTCCGAATAAATGTGTATTAAGCAGTTAAGCACATCCATTTTTTATTTAACAATTACTTCATTTTACCTTTATTGTAAAGTTTAAAAGTGATATTTAGCCGAATATTCGCCGAATATCTCATCACTGCTGGCCGAATACCGAATATTCGGCATTTACTAAAAAGTGGCCGAATATTCGGTAATTATTCGGCAAACCGAATACTCGGTGCATCCCTAACTTACAACTGAAGTAATTATAATTTATTTCTATATTGGCCTGTAGAGAAAACCCTAAATTATAGTACTATTTGTTATTTGTTAAATAACTATGAAAACAAACAAAAATTAAGAAGAATTTACATAATATAAATATGCGACTCGATAAATAAATAATACTCCTCGAAACGCTCCATCTCGGCCGACCACAAAATAATTTGCTCTAGTACCTATTATTATTAAGTAAGTTGCTTTTTCTATGTCTTAAACTAATTATAAATTGATAGGAAAAAACTGTGGAATACGACGTAAAATGTATTGTCTAAAAACTGGCCCCGCGGTAACGCTAGTCAGTTTCGAATGCGACCTAACCGAGCTGTTAGAAGACCCAAAAAGGCGAATTTCGGGTAATTATTGCCGCCTTTATCGCGTCAGGAATCTGGGGAAACAGGTTGCAGGCAGCAGGATGATTGATTAGCCAAGAGACTACAACAATAGTGGCCTTTTTCGGAACTTCAGGCTTTAGAATAATTTTTAAGCTTCGATAGCTTATTTTATTTGAAATATAGGAATTTTTTTATATAATAGTTAAATTTTCCTAACCTATGCAATGTAGGCATAGTAATAACAGCCAATAAAGCTAGATCCAGGAGCTGAGATAAGTAAGTGGCAAATGTGCTTAAAGTGCCTAACCCGTGCCAAGTAAATATTTAATATCTACTTACATTATTAAATATTAGTATTTTTCAAAAGTGCTTAAAGGATTTACTTACTTAAAAAAAGAAAATGTAATATAAGTATGTCGATAAGGTATTAAGTAGTTTGGGTTAGTTTGGGCAATTTTGAACTTGAAATTGTTTTGTCGCCAGGATGATGCGCATTAGGACTTACAAATTTATGTTCCAGAAACTATAAGTAAGCTTTTTTGAGAAAAACTGGTTTTTACCAAAGGTTTGTTTAGCTTAGGAGATCTACCATAAATCCTATTTCATTTAGCTCTGGATCAAGCTCTGGATATAGATATAGGAATTACAAAATGAGAATTGGTTGATTACAAAATTTAAGCTGATCTCATTACGCAGTTGAGAACCAAATAGAGGGTGTAAAAAACAGAAGGAATTTAAAAAATGCTATAAGCCGTTGTTTTTTTTATGTTTTTGCAAAACATTAGATAAGTATAGCAGCGATTCTCAAAAAGTTAGGTAGGTATCTGTAATGTCAACTTTTGAGTGACTGGAACCCTCACACAATTTTGAATTTTCAGGTTCTGCGTAAAAAATATGCTTGTAAGTATCAAGATTTATCTGTATTCGAAATATTGGAATTTTAATGTTAAACCGAGTGTTACGCATATTATATGTTTCCACAGATTGAATAATCAAAACGGCTTTAAACTATTAACGCCAACGACGACGGTTTCTCCACACACGCACAAACTTGCATTTCAGGTTTGTTTTGCAGCATATCTTTTAATCAAAAGTATCACCATTTGAAGCTCCCATCAATAAATGCAAAAACATAGCCGCCAGTGAGTAAATAACAAATTGCCTCAATTATTATTGAATGTTTCCTATAACAATTTCAACCGTTACGTTTTAGGTGCAACGGCGGTGAAGTGTGGTATAGGACCACGAGAGGACAGGTTTTTTTTAAAGGTGCCGGTACTTCAATAATAGACCAAAATATTGTAGCTACAACAATATTTTATCTGTTAAGCACACATTTGTGCACTCATGTTCAATAAATTAAGAGAGCTGATAAAGGGGGGTAATTAGATATTAGATTTATCGCAAGCACCAACTTTAGTTAATACATGTTTCGCTATTGTTTCCAATTAGATAAAGCAATTTTCGGCAACCGCCCAAAAATACATACTTTCAAAATTTTTACTTACGCAGGGCGGAAAAAATATTTTTATCTATACCTAGTTAATAATACTCTTAAACAATGGCAAGTTATCAATTTGTGTTTGTCCTGCCTAAATAAAAACATCTGAGGAACATATCTAGTTAAAAATTTAGTGGCGCCTTCACCTAACTGTCAGCTCTTCGACCCACGTCTCTAAAAAAAAATAAAACCGCTGAGTGAACCTGGCATATGGACCATTTGTTCAGCAATTAACAAATAGAAATACATAATTGGCGCCCAACGTGGGATCGAAAAAAGCATGAAATATTTTTGGATAGTTAGCTGTAAATTTTCTTTTGATTTCTCTTTAGTGAATATTTGTTCAATTTACTTGACTCAACAACTTGATACTAAGCTTACCAATATTACATTAGTAAACAATGGTTTAACTTAATATTGCCTAATAATTTCTCTTTCTGTTTAATTACTGATAATCGAGTTTTAAATTTTGAAATGAGCAAAAAAATTAAGTCCACACATCTTCTTTTGCCTGAAATTGATTATGATTTAAAACTAACGGGTATTGTTTCTAACCGTGACCGTACCTAATGACAAAATTAAAGTGTTAGGTATCAATCTTTTAACTTTTCCAAACGTTTTTAAAATGTATTTTTTATTATTCTTTTGAGTTAGTGTAGGTTAGTTTAGCCGTCCATAAACAACTGTGTTTTTTGTACAGTTCAATGAAATTTACCCAAAATTTTCTATTTACTTAATAACTTTTCGTTATCATTTTTACTTATTAAAGTAGTGAATAAAATATTCGACCTATTTCAAACAAATATCAATCACCACAATAATTTCAGCAGCGCCGTAACAAAATTTTAGGCAGGGCTTATCTCGGGGCTTATTGTTTATTTTACCAGGGCCTATATTATAGACTTTTATTCTTTATTTATCAGGGATCATAATGCCTATAATTTCGCTATCTTTTTTTATCTAGTTTACTTGACAAAAGAAAACTAGGAATGGCACATGCAATAAAATGGTTAAGTCTCGTTATTACAACAAAGAAAAGTTAAATTATACTGAAAAAGAGAAGAAAGTATTAAAAATTCCATATTATAACAATGCAAAATAAACTAAATTTAAAACAAAAGGTAACAACACATAAACAATAAATAAAAAACTATGTATATAAAAACAACAACTGTTTGACATAAAACCACGCAACTAGGAATTTAAAAAAGTTGTGGTTTCTTTTATTTTAGGTCGTGCTTTTTTGTTCAAAAACAAGTCCTGGTTGAGAGATTTGTAATTCGACTCTGTATATGAGCACACAGAATATAAAATACCATATTATAACAATATAACAATATAAAATTAACTAAATTTTAAATGAAGACATACAAAATAAACATTAAATAAAATATAAAAACAACACAAATATATAAGAAAACTCAACAAGGATATTAAAAAAGTTGTAGTTTCCTTTGTCTTCGTTTGTGAAACTTTTTCAAAAGCATGTCCAGGTTGAGAGAGTTTGTAATTCTACTTACGAAGGCTCAATAAATTAAGTCGGTCATTCGGGGTTGACTCATAGAATATCTCTGTGGTTCATTAATTGTCGTTAAAGTTGATTACGAAGATTCATTGGCTGCATGACTGCATCCAAAAGTATAAGCTGATGCAAATAAAGCGTAAGCTTCGCTGCAATAATCACTTCGGACAAATTCGTTAAAGATCGATGTCGCCCGATCTGTCTCCTGTCTGCTAGGATGTATTAAAACATTTACAGAAAATGTAATGTTTCCTAAATGAGGTATGAAGAATTATTATTACAAATTATTTAATTCAGCTTATTTTTTGTATTAATATTTTGGTTTCGAACAACTAATTTAATATTTCTTTCAGATTTTTTACCAGGGCGCAATTTTTTTTTATCAGGGCTTAGCCCTGGTCACCCCCCTTTGTCTACGGCCCTGCACTTCAGACTGTCGCTCTTCGACCCTGCAGTATGACAAATTTTATGCCTTTCGAATACTGCAGTCATATAACATGCTGTACAACCCCACACGCGTTATAAGACTATTAGACGGTCGTTTCAAACCGAGTTTCAAACCCATTTGTACTGGCTGCCAGTACAGCAAATCATAGCGTGTGAACAACCAAAATTTATTTTTACTTTTTAAGAATTGTGGGCTCTACTTAGTTGAGACTAAATCAATGAAATCAAGCAGCAGGCATTATAACAAAACTGATGTATCTAAGTAAAATTATTACTTTTGGAAAATAAAACGATTGTATAATAAAATATAAGTTCAAATAAAAGAAAAATATTTGAAAAATATATAGTTTAATACACTGGAAATTCATCTCAATTTTGGGGACCGTTAAAATGAATTTAGCGGTTAGCACGCAAGTTAATATACAAATAAGGAAGGTCATGTATGGGGTGTAACACTTGGGGTGTAGCACATGCATTGCTCTGTGCTCGCTTCGCTCGCACCTGTGGAGCAACCAGCAAAAGCTAGCCGGAACTAACCGAAAACGGGCTTTTAAAACTGCTGGACATCACCACCCATATATTTAGAAAATTGTCTAAATAATGAATTCTCTTGGAATAGTACAAATTGTCCCGGAATTTCGGAAGCGAAGAAAAATTGGTCTCATTAAATGTTTCACAAGGTGTGCGCGATTTTCCTTTACCTGAAAACAATGCACATCATGATTTTGACGCTTACATAGAAGCTGGTTGTATCATTCTCGCTATTTTCTTTCAAAACTGTGAACAAACCGAAGCTACTAAAGTAGTGATCAAAATGAACTGTAAGTATACCCATAGGATGGTCGACATAACAGTCATTAATAGATTCGATTCTTTTCGATAACAGAGGGAAAAATTTAAACAATATCGACTGTCATCACCGATTGCTCATAATTTATGGTCAGACTTTTTTTGGCTTTCCATGAATATTATTGTTTCAATCTGCGATAACCGTTGCATCTCACCATCATTTCGTCGCTCGATAAATGTTTCTGGTAAATCCCCCTCTTGTTTACAATATCAAGAAGAGGTCGAATCTTAAAAGCTCGACCATGTTTAATATCTTTCGCTTTTGCGTTATCTAAGGAGCATTTTTATTTAATGATGTAGGGTGTCTCTTGTATCTTGTATTGCAAATCACTGGAAAACGAAAATGTAAAATTCAGTGCTGTCCGAAATCACAACTGAACTGCATAGATTTTATTACGGCTCGTCCAAAAAGTCTAAACCAACGATTTATTCACTACAATGTGCACAGCCATTGATTAATAATGATGTTGGCCTTCTGGCTGAGACGAGGTTATTTGAGGAATTATTTCCTGACAACTTCGATATACCTACCTACATTGATCTACGTAAACACAGAGATTGGGTTTAGAAAGACTAAAATAAACTAGACCTAAACTTTAATGATTCTTATATTGATATTCTTATGAGGGTAAATTTACCACCAACTATTTTTCAATGTATCTGAGTTTTGTCTAATGAGAGCTTGGTTGTCATAATGGAATTTATAACGGACTGTATTTGTTCATTGAAAGTGTATCTCATAATAATTAATGAAAACTTTGTAATAATGGGGAGACTTCAATTTAAAATCGTTTCTACACCTATTCAATTGCAGGCCAATACGTGAACCAGTTCATAGACTTTTTGAGGTTCTATACAACAGTATGAGTAATTTTTTGCTCATATATTTAATCAAGTGAATTGCGGAGGAGTTTCCTAGGCAAGACAGCGTTTTACTTCTTTTCCGTAGAGAATCTTTATACATAAAGATCACAAACATTCTTGTAATTTTAAGGTACAACCTTTATGCATAAAAAAGGTCTAAAGATCATAAGAAAAAACCGAGAAAAAAACGTTAAAAGGTAATTACTTAATATCAATTTGAAGAATTTTATTTTTCCTTCAAATGCTTAAATACCTCATTCTCTTCTGTTATAAGATCGTTCTTTCTCTTCATGTCTCTTTCTATTACTTACTTATTCCTTCTGCACCAATTTGCAACCTTTTCCTATGGTATTCTTTTTTGTTCCTCCTTATTCCTTTTAATGTAGAGTTTCTACCATCTAATGTTTTATTATGCTTCACTTTGATTTACAGTATTATAATCGAGGTTATAATAGGAAAACTGATGATTTTTTTGCTGACTCTTATTTTGGGGTTTGCTATTTCATCGATGGTTGATGCCGATAATAATATTTCAGATCTTATGTTTTTTCTCTTCCCAAATTTCATTCATTTGCTCGGCAAAAGGGCAAATATTTTGCGCTTTCTTCCTGTCTGCTTGTTTTTATCATTTTTTGTCTCAATTTCTTTCCAAAACATGCTATCTCTTTCAACATTACTTCACATTTTTGAATATCTACACAGAAGAGATAATATTGCTCTCTCAAAAACATACTAATTAATTCAATGGTACGCTCTATTCAGTATTCCGCAAATATGGTGATAATTGATAAGAATGAAAGCTTATGTTTAATGTTTGGAAGATGATATTCCTCTAGCATTATTTTGTCACTTGTTATCAGAGCACTCCTACTATTTACTATTGAAAATTAAGGACTATTAAAACATTAAGACACCCGCATTCATTACGACACGAGACTTAGAACTAGTCAAAAAATGTCGTTATGAATACTCTAGTCTTTAGCTGTTATTAAATGCTCGTTGTATAATATTCTATTATGCATTAAATTTCTATATATCAATCACAAACATACTGAACACGTATTTACTGATCAAGTTTCAGTGAATTTAGTTGATGCCGTAAACGCCATTATAGGGGACTAAGGGTTGGAAAAGCTAGAGGTCCGGATAATGTACCACCGCACGTAATAAGAGGGTGTATGGACGTATTTAGATATCCCTTACTGGTAAAAATTTGTCCAACACATAACAAAAGTCCGAAAACCCACATTAAATACTTAATCTGTTGCCGTGCTCCCTTTAGCAGCGAAGATTTTCAAATTCATAATATATAGAAATTATTGTATTTAGGTGGCACCGGAGGTAGCACCTTTGATATCATACTATAGGCGTATATTACTAACTAGCAGTCTGTTGGAGTACGCTAGTCAAGGATGGAGTGCGGTTTTATCGATGTCGTAAATATAATATGGAAAGTTAAAGTTATCCCTAGAATACTCGAATGAAATTGACAATTACGACTTATATTATAAAGAATATTGGTGTGTTCATTTTTTCCCTTTTCTCCACTATCATTCTAAGTGGACGGAATATTATTAAAATTGCGAATTAAGTGACCCTAACGAAGCTTAACAATCTGAAAGGACCTGACCTTCGAGGAACAAATGCCGATGTCAAAAGTGAGAAACCTAAAAAATTAAAATGATTTGAACCCCAATTAAAATGATTGAGATATCAAAACAATAAATATCTAGTACACATTATCAAGCTTTGAGTTTGATTTTGACAAGGATGCAATATAATAACTGGTTTGCCAAGTCTGTGTCATATTAAGATGTTATTAGATAAATAGGTGTTGTGTTTTTGAAGTGTTGTCAATATATAAACAAATAATGTTTTTTTTAAATAATTTACTGATTTCCTGTTCATGAACTAGTCAATTAGTTATAATAATATTTTATGATTCAAGACTACATATTTCTTAAAAAGACATCATGGGGCTCTCAAAATTTCAGAGGAACTTAAAGAAATAGATGTTATTATGGAACGTCGCTAGAATTTAAAAAAAAAATCGAAAAATCCTTTCAGAGTAAAGAATCTCAGCCTTGTATAAAATGTTGTCTCGGGTGTGAACAGCGTTTAGCGTCTTCAGCCTGCAAAAAAGCCCTTGGCTAAAGCCATAACAGCTCGGGCCTATTGTTTCCACGTCGCGTCGCGGGCGCTAAACACATATATTGTGCCCTATACATAAATAAATATATTATAATAGCCCAAAGCAGGTACTGATTATTTTACTTGAAGCAGTTTTTTTGTACTGAACTTCGGCTCTGCTAGAGCGAGGTGCGTCTGTTTCACTTCGTGAATAGATGTAAAAATTCTGAGGAATATGTCGGGATTGTTATAATGAGAAATATTCGGGAATAATCGGCAATACTACGTTCGAAAATCCCGACATCTAGCCACTTCGAGAATTACGTCGAGAATATCCTGGGATTCTGAGGAGTACTCGAGAATTTTAGGAAATTGAGAAATACGTATGTATATGAAATATTCGAGAATATAAGGAAATGTTTGGGAATAACGAGAAATATTCATGAATAATCGGCAAAAGAATAAAAAATGCGGTCATCTGGTGAAATTTTCTCTAGTTTGCAATTCATTGCTTATTCTGAGTCATTGCGTAGTGCTTGGCGTGGCACTTATAGCGGTCACGATCTTCCATCTGTCTTAATTTATCACGCATAATCGAGGGTGCAATGTTAAAAAGCGATCTTAGGCTAAATAAAATAAATAACGAGATAATTAATTAATTTTCTGCAACCAATAATTTATTTCAATTTTCTGTTACAGAGACTTGTGATAATTTACAAACTATAGTACCTACTCGGCTCGAGTATAAAAATTTGATACTCTACGAAGTAAATCAAAATAGGTACTGTGCGTATCATTCTCTCTTGTTTTAAATATCCGAGTGCTTACGCATGTATTTCGCATTCATTTTGCGACTCGTCTTCTATTTTTAAATATATAATAACATACGAAAACATACAATTTAAAGTAGCCTCGAAAGCAGACACGTGCTTCTCGACATAAAATTTGACCATATTCAGCAGGAGAAAGGGTAGATTTGGATCTTAAAAGCATATAAAAAAAACTTGTCAAAAAACGAAAGTCACAAAAAATGTCTTATTTAAATGTTAAATTGAAAGAAAAATATAAAAAAATAATTTTATGCCGATTGTTTGCTGGAAAAATAAAGACTTTTAACTGGTAGACTTTTGAGAGTAAGTGAGGGACCAGCAATTTAGGAAACAGAAAAAAGCGAGAAACAATTATCAAAAACGAAAATTAAAACTGCTTCGAAGACTGGTCAATAAAAAAGACCGAGTTGTAGATAATAATATGTTCTTTATTGTTGTGGAGGATTCATGTTTGTCATACAAATTGTTACCTTTTCCTCCACCTCAATTTTGAATAGGGGCCAGAGGTGCATGGCAAAAAAGGTAACGATTTGTATGATAAAAAAAGACCGACGTTACAACTCTAAAATTGAAGACGAATCAAGCGATTCCTCTAGTGAATATGATACTTACGTTAACTGAGACATTTTCGGATGTGGAACGCCCAGAGGGACGGGGCGAAACTGTGAACACTGCTCTGCAGGAGGGTATCTGGTCTTGGCCGAAGGGAAACTTTACACAGAATTTGCACTTTGTGGGCCACTTAATCTATCCTACTCTTTTCAATTAAATAGACTAGATTAGTTGGAAGTAAACAAATAGTGTAAGATTTTCGAGAGAGGTTAACTTTATTTTGTTGCCGTTTTTGCGAGCGTTTTTTATTATTTTGTTACTTATTTCTTTAATAAACTTATGTGTGTGTGTGTGTATGTTATAATTCTTAGTGTTTTATTACATATTTCATATTTTTTTAAAATTTAGGTACCTATTTATTTTCAACCATCAATGGAAATTCAATTAATTTTACTACATACCTATGTTTTTAAATCAATTCAATTTTTAAAAAGTATTATCAGAAAAGTATGTAATATCGATGGGAAAAGACTAATAAGACACAATTTACTTTTATGGAATTAAATTAATTGCTACTAGCTTTTTTTCAATGCGCCATAAATATTTTGAGTAGTTTATGATACTCGCTATATCTCAGATAGCACTCTATATTGATTGATGCGATGGAGGATATGATAGGTACATATTTTTTTAATTTCGCATTGTTTGCATTTTTTTTATGTGTTTGTGTAAATCTGCAAAAGAGTATAAGGAACCATTTTTGTTTTGCGCAAAACTGTGCTTAACTTTGTTGGGGTTTGGAACCTTCGGCAAATGCACTAAAACAGAGTTTTATCCACAATACCGAAACATAATTTTTGCACTCGACGCGCGTTTCGCTAACCTAATGTTAGTTAGCATCATCAAGAGATGATGATGTTTTAGTCATCTCGTGAGGATGCTAACATGGTTAGCGAAACGCGCGTCGAGTCAAAAATTCTGTTTTGGTATTGTGGATAAAATTCTGTTTTGCTGAAGGTTCCAAACCCCAACAAAGTTAAACAGACTTTTACGCCAAAAAATTATGGTTCCTTATATACACTTTTGCAGATTTTCGCAAACAGATAAAAAAGGTGTAAACAATACGAAATTAAAAAAAAAAAAATTTCGGTTTTGTGGATCAAACTTGTTTATCCTCACTGGGAATACACGATCTAATATGATAAAGGGTAACGCCTCGGTTAGCGCTAAAACATGTAACAACATAATACTTATTTCATATAGTAATTACAAGAATACGTTCCGGAATAACGGAAAGAATTTGAGGAATACCAGAACAACATGATGAGTAGGTACAGGAATATTAGTTAACTTTGAAAAAATACCACGGATTTAGGGATTATTTTTAGAACATACAAAAATAGTCATAAATATAGACAAATAGTCCTTAAAACGAGAATAAGTGGACTTATTTTTGAGAAGTGAGAGACCCCTCGATAGCCTGCCATTTTGGTGGCTTCGTCTTGAATTTCATAGTTAATAGTAATTTGGAGACTGCATAGGAAATATTATTGGAAGCGTATCTTAATCATAATTGACAGATAAAATTTAAAGGCTACAATAAACAACAGTTTGAAAGTAGGGGTTTGACATATCAGTAACCTTAACGTCCATTCAGAAATGCTGTGAAATCTGCCGGTGATAGATAATCGTAAAGAATTCTTGGTGAAAAAATATTTGTAAACAATAATTATTTATTTATTTACTTAAATGGTACACTCAAGTGCTGCAGTTGCTATCCACTGGCAATTGTCTGAACAGCATTTTCTGAGAAAATGCAAAAATTAGTTACCGTAGATTTGTCAGAAACGAAACCATCTTAGACTTTTGATATTTTATTCTGTACAAAGGTACATGTCCATATGTGATGTTTTCTCAAAAATTTGACCTAAAGTATTTAGCAAACTTATTGGACGGTAGTTCCTAATATCATTTTTGCATCCGCTTTTATGTATAGGACAATTATTGTCATTTTAAAAGGACCATGAAAACAACACTGTTCTATAGCGAGCTTAAAAGTGCGAAAAAGTGAGGCTATCATATAGGCTCAGCACAACACATATAGATGTCGGAAGGTATACCATCTAGACCAGTAGATTTTGTGCCCTTAAACTTTTGATGCTTTAGAGAACATCAAAATTACTAATTTTAGGAATACAAAATGACTCCACTTTGGAATATTTCTATTGTAATCACAACGTTAGTACGTATACCAAAATACTAAGCAAAAGCATACGCGGTGGATTGAGATGTATTAAATAACAAAAGTTTTCAGGATCGTCTCACATGGCATACCACCATGATTTGACTGATTTGACTTTTCGTGCACAAAAGACCAAAAAACACTAGGAGCTAAAATTATTTTCTTGGTTCTTTTTAGATTCACATTTCTTGACTGTTTTTAATGGTTCTTCTCAGTCTGTTATATTAATTTTTCTCATTTATTTCAGCATATTATAGGTAACCTGATTTAAACTCGATTAGCGTTAAGGAGGTGCACTACCGAAAGCTAATATCGCCTCGATCGTATAATTTTACGACATAACTTTGAGCGAATACAGTTAGATCGAGATGCTAAATCTATTTTTACTGACGTGGGTGAAAGTTTTCATTAAATATTGTCCATCTCGAACGAACGCCTTATCACAAATCCCGTGCAACAGAGGAAGACAATAAAATAGGAATTTTAATTTAACGGTCACTGGATCGTTAGAAATTTTTAGACACCGGTAAAGAACGCATTACATGTTTTCGTTGGTTGATGTTGATGTCGACGGTATTCGGGAGTTACATGTCTGCTGCTTGTAGATTGTGGCAGGTTCGGTGACAGAAATATTGCGTTAGTGGTTCTCTGATATTTCGACCCAGATAATTTAAATAGCTTCATCGCGTCATCTCAATCTCATATCAGGTTGTCTCTCATTTTATCCTGACATAATATGATTTTGATTTGATAAAAATCGCAAGGAAACAAATTCCGAAAATGGTCAGACACGTTAATTTTAGTATTAAATTCCGCTATTTTTGCATATTTTATATACGGGGTGTCTAAAAAAGGATATGACGTTATCAGTGGTTTTTTCTAACGGAAGACCCCATATTTTATTACTTTTTGGAAAAAAATTATTTTGGTTTAACATGTTCTATATTGATTTTCAGTTGAGTTTTGTTGTTCGTTAATTGTTTTAAATACCATTTCTTTAAAGATAAGTATTCCATTGTTGC
>MU182061.1:327955-370408 GCA_016904865.1 Pissodes strobi
ATATCTCGCATAAATGTTGCTTGTAACTTTTTTGTCAAAATTATATACTAATATCAAGAATATCTATAGACTCTGCTAATATGTTAATAAAGATAAATTCAGATATTTCTATTCTCTTTCCGTCAAAAATATTTCTGGGTATTTGCATCGAGCCTTAAACAGCTTCAATTGCAACTGCGTCATTTTAGCTATGAGTCAGGGTATAAGATTTTGGTTGCAAATTTAATTCTATATTTAATTTAGCAATGATGTGTTGTATTATAAATTCTTTAACTCGTTTCGTCGCGCACTTCTAGCGCGCTTGCAGTTATATTAGGGCATTACAAGCCGTACCTGTTTTTGTATAAAAAAAACTGTGACAATTAAAATTTCATACTGTGACGACTTGTTAGTTATTAATTATAATAAAATCGAAACAATTCCCATAAATAGGTACTTGTTTATTTAGATCTCCACGAGCAGAGAATTAAAAAGAAAAACATTTTTTAATTGTTGCCTTGTAACGAGCTTCATAAGTAAATGAGTGAGGTAGCAACAAGTAATCAACTTTGTTGACTTTAAGTCGAACATTAAGTTTAGAAGGTGCTTTTTTATATATGGCAATACAATTACAATATTTCAAACAATGGATTAGATACCTACGTATATTTACAATATTATTACACTCAGGGGCATTTAATCAAAGAAAATGTATTTTCTTGTCACTCCTAAAGAGGAACGGTTTAATTGCTCATTTCTAAGCGTTTTAGAAAGTCTTATTGACCTGAAATTGAGTCTAGACGTGAATCCTCTAATATTACTATTATGAATTTCCTTGCATCTTCTACGATCTGTACGGTGCTTTTTGATCAAAATTTGCACAGTGTCTGTTTGTTTTTCTACATAAAAGAAGTAGGTATCAGACCAAGCCGAAATCATTAAATCCGCACCGCTCCCCGAAGAACTTTATCTTGCTATTAATTAAATTACTTTCAATAAAATAAGCAATCTAATCATGAGTTGTATTTCGCGAGAGGAGCAATCTGGCAAATTCTAAAAATGTCCCGCCTTGTTTTGCAAACCGAGACGAGATTTAATTTTGTCTGGCTGAGTAAATTGTCATCTCGCCTGAGTATTTCTTCGGTCTTGGCTAGATGACGTCAGAATTAAACTGAAATTTTAAAATTAGCGAGACACTCAATACTAGGGCGAGTTATGTTTATATAACTAAGAACTTTTCTAGGTTTAGACCAGGAATCATTTATTCGATTTTGTCAGAACTTTTTCCCAGTAAATTAAATTGCTTTCAGATTTAATAATATTATACGTTATGGGATTGAGCGGCAAATGAAATTCTCTGTCCAAAACATTTTTATTCATTCTGGTATTACAAAAATGACAACATTTTAAGCAAAAAAACTTACGCGTCAATGTCACATAAACATCTACTTTGGCACTCTGCTAAGTGGCTTCTAACTTTATATTCACTCTCCGAACGGTTCCTTCCTCACATATCGGCTGGCTCTAGGTAATTTGCTATCTGAAATCTGAAACGAGATCAAACTTCGCTACTCTCTGTAAGGCCATGCCACAGTCCATACTGTTTTATAAAAATACAACTACACGTGTCAGTATACCGTGGTCTCTCAAATGCCCGAAATGGACCAGAGAGCGTTATTGTCTAGATAGACCAGGAGATAGATCTACGTAGAAACTAGATCCTGTCTGAGTAAGAAGTGCCCACTGCGCATGCATGTAATATCAACATCAACATTTTTAGGTAGTTGGTTATTATGTTAAAATTACTCGTTAGGTTAAAGGTTACGACCTTCTGCGCAATTTTCAATATTATTCGATAATTTAAAATTTTATTATGAGTCTTATAATATTAAGTGATGTAAGGTAAAAGCTGATGTGTTGACACTCTCCCAGTGGTTGGCAGTTTAAATATTGAGTTTGTTCTAGCAGCAATTTCAAACGGTACAAAGCCATCCGGAGTTTGCGCATAGCGATATAACCGACACTTATATCGCTATGTACAAACTCCGGATGGCTTTGTACCGTTTGAAATCGCTGCTAGAGCAAACCTATTAAACTCAGGACTTTCAAACTTTTCTGTCAAACTGAAACTATGGAAGACTTACAAGTCCCGACATGTAGTACCCATTTTTAACCTCAAAAATTGACAACCATTTTATTCTAAATGTGAAAAACCACGATACATAATATGTCTCGTGTGAAAAACGATATTTTAAAGTTCTGTTGATGCGCCATATTTTCATGAATATTTCTAGCTTAATGTGTAAAAGTGGTAAGTTTTTTTTCTTCTTTGCATTTTGTTGGCGTATTATCATCCTCGTTTACTAGAATTTATTTGGATATAAAGTGGACAACAAATAGAACACCGATAGATGACATCCCTTCAACTATTATTTCAAAGTATGTCAAGTATTGTGCATATCTACAGATTGAAAAATTCAATTCATGATGCCACGCAAAAGTCGCTATATTTTGAAATATTCAGAACAGGATATGGTACCAGTGATTCAAGAACTTTCATCTTTTATTGTAGTGAGAAAGTATCAGGTTCCAAGTCTTATGTACGAAGTCAAGAAAAAAACACCTTGGATCGACAAATGGGTCGCCAGTCGTATCTTTTTAAAGAAAAGGAAGCAATTTTAGTTACCTGGATATCTAATATGGCAAAGGTTGGTGTTTCCATTTTGTTGAACGAATTGTGCCAGCTGTCTTGCGAAATGGTTTCCGAAAATGTGGATTGGTACCCGGGGCCCTAATGTTGTACACTGTTCGATAACCGAGATAAAATCTGAAAACCAGAAATACATGGATCAACAGACTTTAAATGAGTTGGAAAGTGGACGATGCTTTTCAGAGAAACACATGGAGCATGAAACGCTGCCTAGTTCAATTCAAAATGGGTGATCAATGGGAAAACGACCCTTGGGATGTTCCAATATTCAAGTCCTACACAAGTATTGATCGAAATTATAACGAATTGAAAAGTGAGGTTGAAGAACGAAATCCAGCACCAAATAAAGAGACTACAGATGGCATTGATAATAATCAGAACACTAGCAGAACGAAAGTTTAAAAGAACATGAAGAAATGTATTGTACCACGGAAAATGAAATTGATTCTAGCTGGAAGAATAAGTTATTTCCGTATAGGCGAGAAGATAGAGATATAGAGGTTGAAATATGAAAAAAACACCGGCTAAAGAAATGATTTAAGAGTTAAGCATTTGTAAAAATGTTCAATTAGGGTAAAGAAATGATTTAAGAGTTAAGCATTTGTAAAAATGATCAATTAGGGTACAAATTGATCGCTTAAACGAGCCTTATTCTGTCTCTAGCCCAAACAAAGTCGTGACAAAAGAAAGAAGAACGAGAAAATACCTTGTATTATTACATCAAGAAACTGGCAACATTATCATGAGAAGAGACAAAGATTGGAAGGGGAACATGAAGAAAATTAGACTAGAAGGGAGAAGGAAAAAACAAATTCAGGAACAAATACTATAGCTGAAAAAAAAATAAAAATCAAAGAAGAAGCTCTATCAAAAAAAGAAGGAAGTAAAGTTTCAGATACGCATGCTTCTGCCACCGGTAAGGAATGTGGGCACAGGTCAGATGGCATCAGTCTCAATTTGAGTGAATAATAACTGAACGTGATTTATCTAATGACGAGTCTGACTATAAAGTTTTCTTTCTACGGTTTAACTAAACCTAAATAATGCATTCCAGTATGAGCAAGGTGATTTTGTAGTTGTTTAATTCCCTGGGAACAAAAAAGAGCATAAATATATTTGTGTCGTACAAAGCATACTACTGAATAGAGGAACCGAAGTGGTCATATCGAGAAAGCTCACTCTGGGATCCAGTAACCCATTTAACACTGAATGAAACAGTCTTGGCAATAATTATAAACTCAATTCAAGTTATTGAAATCCTTCATTTTTCAACCTTGCAAGCATAATAATAAATTTTATTTTATTTTGTGAAATCTGTTTTACCTTTTCCAATGCCGATTTTAATTTTCCTCTAATATAAACGACTTGCGTATGTTCAATTGTATTTTATGCAAAAAATTCTGTCTTGTCATTCATTGATAACTATTAGTCTTAAATAAATTTGAAAAAGAAATTAAAAAGTAGCTATATGCGCAAACTAAATACATTTGACGCAAGAAACGTAGAGTGCTTAAAATTCTAATATAAAAAATATTTAAAAAAACATGTATGCGTAAATGTTACAATGGTTCATTAAATATTGGGTTTAGTGTAGACGTCAATTTTTGCCTGTCAACCATTTGCATTCTTAATGTGTCAACGATTGGGGTTTTACCTTAAAGCATTTTTATTAAAAAAAATGCTCAACAATGATTCGTAAAGTATTGGAAGTAGTTATGAGAATTTTTTGGGAAGTTCGGTCCGCATGGGTTTTTACCGTGCTATTTTTTGAAATGCGTTCGCCATCAATCTTTGGTACAAGAATCAAATTACATGAGTATTTGTGAATACTCTCGTTTCAGTAGGCCATTTTTTATTAGGAAAAAAGTAATCTTTATGAACTTTTGATTTAATTTTTTTTTACTGAGGATGTAGTAGGACTAAAGTGCCCTTCCCTAAAAATTTATTAAATTAATATATTAATCTTATATCTATTTAAGTAGATGTGTATTAATAAGAAACGGACCTTAAATAAAGGAGTGTCAATAAAAAATGTAGGCCAAAGTGTGTTAGTATATTATTCGGACAATCAATCCCACTATGCAAAAACATAATTTTCTAAATTAGTCGCACCTATAAAGAATTCGTATATCTTATTGTCTTTAGGAGAGAGCGTTCACTTAAAGAAATTCCCAATACTTCCAAATAATCAATAGAAACGGTAAAGAACACACCTACACGATAAAAACCGGATTTTTACATCATTCATTGATAGTTAGGTTTTATGTTATTAATTCTAAATATTATTCGCTTACATAGACATCGAAATAGATATATTAAGCTGTTAGTTTAGCAATAAAGTTGCAGCAGTATTTTAAAAATGCGGCTTGGGAAACATTTATTTATAGCTTTAATTGTTGTTCTACTATTATTGCTTAGGTTTAATAGCTGTCTGTCATATGCCTCCCAATGCTCCAGCTACCATAATCCGAGATAGAGTTCTCGACTTACTTATTATTACCTGTAAATCAGTTTACATTACATAATAAACACATTTTCGCTATATTAATTTTTGGTTCAATTGCATTTATCTTAACTCGAAATCAGTCTCTCCCAATAAAAAAAAAATAAGATAAGCCATAATTACATTTTTATAGTGTAATATCATAAACATTTATGTTTGAAAACGCATGCTCGTACAAGTTGTCGAATTCCAGGGACTTGTATTCGGACATCTTTTGTTAATAGTTTTGAGCGTTCACACCGAGTTTAGTTTGGACAGAGTCCATAGATATTCTAAATGTGGTTTGGATGGAAAGATGGTTCTACCGACTGCTGCTACTGAGGTTGCTACTGGTGTTAGTGCTGGGTTAATAGATAGTGGCGAAAATAATATTTCATAATGAAACAACCTATATATGATAGCTAGTAGATTACAAAAGCTCATTTTGAAGATCTTCTGCAATTGGTAACCTCCATGATTTCAAAAATAAAAACAAATTATCTCGCCGCTGCACTATATATATTTAATATTGTGTTGAAAATGAAATATTCATTGGACCAGATTAGCAATGAGCATTATTTCTATTGTGAAATTGCACATGACTTAGATAAATTATATCAAGGCAATATACAGGACGAAGTTAAGAAAACAACAAAGAAAGTTCTTTTTTTTTGCACCGATTTAAATCCTAATTCTCTTTTTCAGTTATGTTTGATAGAAAGAGACTATAGTATAGTTTATAAAATTACTGGCCACTGCGATTCACCGAGAACAGTGCAATCGGAGATTTGGCGAGAAGCAATTCCAGTCTCATCAAGCTTCTTACACATGCGTGACTGCCTTGTCTCTGGCGAGCTTTTGCCATTGCGTGTTTGCGAGTGATTACGGTACCAATCACTCTGAATAAGCTTTTCCATAAATTAAAATGGCCCGATTTAGTTTAAAGTAATCTATATTTTATTGGCCTGAGGAAAATATTGCTTTTTTTGGAGGAAGAATCAGCCTGAGCAATAGTGACTCATATTTGTCGAAAAGTAAGTTAAGGGGTGTAGGTAAGTAAACTTCGAGAGTTAAAATTCTATTTGGTGTAGGTATATGTTAATTGCAATGACCGAAATCGGCCTCTACCCGAAAATTATGCCCACAACGCGTTACGAGTATGGAAATATTACCTATACTTAGCGTTTTTTATTATCTTTTGTAGAGAATGGCTACAAAATGCCCACAACGTGATGTGAGTAAATAAGCATACCCAATATACATACGTAGGTACTAAAAGAGTTAGGAGCATCGTATGGCTTCGCGGGTATTCGATTCTACTCATGTCGCGTTTTGTACATTTTAATTAACTCTCGATGCATATCAGAGAAGGATAGGTTATTTTTATTGACGAATGAACGATAAGCAGGTATTGTTAAAGAAATCAAAGAAAACTTGGATAGAAAACAAAATGGAATGCAGTTGTCACCAAAACAATGCTGTTGTTGTTGTACTGAACTTAAGTTCTGTAAAATATTAGTTACCAATTTTTAAATTTCTTACCAAAATATTCGCAGACTTACAGTGCTTTGGTCTGTTCAAATTATTGTTCTATACAAGTTCTCTATATAATAAGAATCAAAGAAAATAATAGCTACTATTTTCTTCAACAATAATTCAGGAATGTCAGCTGAGCCTTTTATGCTAAAATATGCTAGTATTTCAGTATTAAATTAAGGTTCGGGCTTGATTGAACTAATAGTGAGGATTGTAAGACCATCATATTGTATATATAGAATTGTAATTTTTTACGAGTCTGATTTCTTGCAGCAATAAATCTACGTTTGAAAACTAATAACGTCATTAGAGGTATATTATTTATTAATTTAATTATAGAAAAACTGGACCGAATTAAAGTAATTTTGACTAGTTTCAGCGCAAATATCATCTGAAAATTAATTTTATTAAAAAACAAATTGAAAAAATAATGAAATCCAAAAATAATTTTGATACGTATCTATCTACGTTAATTTGTTTATTTTTCATCGTGCAATTTTTTAATTGCCTCTCCTACTAACACTTTTAACTTGAAGCGGCCACTTCCTTAACATGTGAGTAGGTCCAAAGAAAATAAAATAGTGTTCAACTACTCGAACATATTGTCGAGGTCATATCATATAAATGTCAAATTACAATTTCACGAACTTTATTGAGTAGTTTTTGCATTCAAACTTTTATTATTCCTTAAAATGTTACGCTTTTTATAGTGTTTTTATATTTTGCAACTTTTTTTTTTCATAAAGACATTCTATTTCAACACTTTCTAAAGAAACAAATTTTACTTCAACAAACTATATGGTCGCTTAGCCCGTTCTTTACTCTACCGATTCGTTAGTATCTTCTGTATAAAATTTTCTTGAATAAAATATGGCCTGGCAATATTTTTTCTACTCCTCTACTTTAATTAATTTATTTAACATACAGATTTTTAATTAAGAAACAAGTTTAGAACATCACAACAACATTCGGTCAATATCAAAGATTGCCATGACCACGCCATTTAAAATTTATCAATTTTGACAGTAAAATTTAAACTCTAAATTACATATTTTTCATTAATATGTCTTTTTACGACACTCACATTTATTACGACACTCGCCTACGGTTCGGGCCCTCATCCTCATGGTTGTGTCCTAATAGCTGTCATTATAGAATATACTAAATATTGCAGCAAATCCATAATTTAAATGAAGCCAACTCAATAATTATATCACATACAGTCATACTTATCAGTGATAAATTCAGTTAATATTAACACGATTACTTATGATACTATTTATCATTTTTCTACTTTTAGCAAACCTACAATAAGCATGATTGTCATTGATCCGTATTAGGAGCACGTTTATATCGTGGAGTGTCGTAATGCCGATCAAAATATTATTCTTCTATCGTACATGCCCATATACGTAACCTGTTGCTTGTATTTTCCAAATATGCCTTTTCGGCATTGATCTCCATCATTCGGAGTTCTTATTTGAGTTCTTCTTCCTCCTGTTGGTCTTTGCAATATTTACTGCAGCTTGTTAGTGCTCATCCTACAATGGTGTCTGTTCCAGTGCTTCCTTTATCTAATTAATTCTACTATTTCTTGATTTACACTGTTTCTTATTAGGTCGTAACGATCGGAAAATGATGATGATGATGCTTGGTTATAAATCAAAGCTAAATTTCATCTAATATTTTACTATTAAATCATTTTTGTTACCTAAATTTAACTTATTTTACACTCGCCTTTCTGCGAGAAATATGTTGGAAATTTTATCGAAATGGGGGTGCTTTAAATATGGATTAAATTTCAAAATATGGCATTCATAAGAATGATAACATTATATATTAAACACTTTGTATTGTATAGCAATACTTCTTAATTTAATGTCGGGTAAAATCCAGCAATTTGTAAAACTTTGACCATCCTTTTTAACAGCCTTTTTATTGTTCTCGGGAAAGGGAGGAGTGAGCCACACATGTGTGTACCCTAAACAAAAGTAATTATTTAGTATTAGGTGGACTTCAGGAACTCAATCGTCATCTTCCGACCGTTACAACTCCCTAGTGTCTGCAACATATTATGTTATAAGTCTAACAACTTTTTATGATCTTTTCTTGGTGTTGTTAGTTAAATATCTCTTCCTCCATATTACAATTTTTCAGCAGTGTGAGATACCTAGAGTTTAAGGCATTGTTGTTTGCTTTCTAACTCTCCTTATTAGTGATATCCTGTATATGAGTTGGATTATTATTTGATTCGGTCCTCAATTTACCATTATTTCAATAACATATTCTATGGAAGGTATAGATGATTAAATTTCAGCAATTTTTGAGGCAGTTGTTTTAAAATAGATAAGATTTCACGTAATTTTATAAAATCAATGGCTTGATACATATTATCTTTTGATTAACAAATTTCTATTATTTAATTTCTTTTCTCTCCATGTTTCTGCAATACATCTATTTTATTTTTATGTTTTTGACTTATTAAATATTAGAAATATTTTTAAACGTTTATAGTTTTATTTTTTTATGCATATACAGTGGCGAAATTATTTCCCGCCTAACGACGATCCTGCGAGGACATTAAATCAGCTCAGATATATTTTATATAATATTTGATAAAATTATCGGCGACTTAGGAATGTTAAGTGTTCGTAGCAAGGTTAGTAGTAAAAACATTTTAACAGATGCTGATTCCAGATTTTTCGAGGAGGAAAAAAGGAAGCGGGCCTTGAAATATGGCATGAAAACTAATAATCTTTCGGAAAGAGTTAGTCACATAAATATCTTCTCGTCACGTTACGCTGCTCAAAAATATGGAAACTCTGAAAAGTTAGCTCAGAAATATTTTTTACGCTCGTTACGCTGCATGACCAGGAATCTCGAAAAATTATAAATATATACTTAAAACATAGCAATATGGTAATAATTAAAATTCATCAGAAATGTTTTCTTGGGAATTTCAGACAGCCAGGTCCTCGAAACTTTTCTACTAAATATGGAAAACTTCACCAACGCATATGATGTGCATATCATGTATAGGCACTCTCATACCTAATCCTGTATAGAAGCTTTGATATATGTAGTATCAGAATGCATGTTTTGATTTTTGGAAGGTTTAGTGTAGTTTACTCTAAATATGTAAATGCAGATAGTGCAGTGGAAAGAAAAGATCTAGAAAAGTTCCTGAATTCCTAAATATGGCAGAAAACCAAAATACTGGGGCCAAAGAAATCGTATACCATTTAGGACCATCGAGCTCGACATTACTGAGCCGAAATTATCGCTGTCGTCTTAATAAGCAGAATTCCCCTAACGCAAGGACTTAATCGAAATTCGTTACCGTGAATTTTTGCAATTACTTGCAGTTCCTCCTTTAAGGTAATAAATACCTTGTGAGTTTTGCATGACAGTGCTGCTCCTCAGTTAAGGCTAAATGCAAAAACATATCTAAACAAAAGATTCATATTCACACTTTCCTAATTTTTGTTATCAGAATTACAGCTCCAGTTAAAAATGTATTTTTTTGTATGCATTTCAGTCATTTTATCGGTAAATTCCATATTAAATACCTTTTCCCTACCATTTACGAAATCTTTAAAAATTCTGTATGTCAAATATTCGTCTGAAGCCAAATGTGAAATATTTTCGAAATATCTTTACTATGTGCTGCCATCTGACGCTTATAATACTGATCAACCTGAGTGAGTATTATCAGTAATCTCCGATGAGCTAGTTTGAGTTAGTTAGTGGTCAGTTTTATCCGACCTATGAACGACTCAACTTTTCTCGTGTATTCGAATTATCACCCAATGGTATTAGTCGTCAGTATGTAATAATATAGTATGTATTGTATAAATCACATTGTGTTGATATTCATAGTTTTGATGATATATTAACGGGCTTTTATATATACTGTTATTTCCAATATGGGATGGACTATTTTCTCAATATGAACTACTTTGCGTTTTCTAAGTAGAAGACCAGTTTTTTTTTTACTTAGAGCGCTGCATTTTGAAAAAAGTTTTTATATCAAGAAATGACGTAGTAAATTTTCAACTTTATTGTGCCCGTAGTAAGCTACAGCTCTCACTACAGCGCCAGTTGCTTTTGTGTGTTTAGTTGAAAGATACTGTAATAAATATTACTAGACTTGACTAGCAGACTGTAAGATTCTTACTCATTGCCAAGTTTTTGATCTAATCGGAAATGCACTTGCAAAAGCTGCAACAATGGAAAATGCGATTAATGGCTTTCGGAAACGAGCCTTTATCCAGTGAATCTAAATATTTTTAGAGACAAAGATTCTATCGAGAAACAGCTTAGACTCATGACGAAAATAACAAAAAAAAGCATATAAATTAGTCTTAGTCGTTGCAAAAATCTGACCGTTTCCAGTTTTTCGGCGCTATTGAAAAGCCAATATTTCAGCAGCAAAAACTAGGTACCAATAAATCCGAACTTGAAGCCTCTGTAAACGATACTCCAAATAATTAAATTGGAAGTTGAATTTCAAAGAGTGGATTTACTCCGACCCAGAATGCATCTCGTTAGATGTATTTTTATGGAATATGCTAAAACTGTTTCTCTTCTCTATGATGAAAAACTAGCAAAAATATATCATATATTTTTCTTGCGCTATAGATCAGTTCATCCGTTCTGAAAAATTTTCTTTCGAAGAAAAGGGAGTTTGTGTAGATACTTCCTTTCTAAAATAGATTAGTGCATCCTTGTAAACGAATAAGTGTTTTATTTATATTGTGTCTTTATGAGGTCAGTTTGGTTTTTACCAAATAAAAGTAGGTATGAGTTTATAGGTTAACTAGCGTCATTAGTTTATCTTAAGCATAGCTTCCAGAAAAAATTTAACTTACTTAAGTATCTAGTTACTTGAAACACGAGTAAATTTTTATGGAAATAAACTGCTTAGAAAAGTACAAGAATTCTAATTCTAGGATAGCCATACTTGCTCTCCAGTTTACCCCCGAGCTCTAGTATTTCGATTAATTCGTAAATATGATTTCTCACTTGCCGGTCAGATACTAGAAGTTGACGTTTTCATACTTCAATCAAAATAAAAAAATATATATAATTTTTTGAAATTGTGTTTCTACTGCATACAGTATTTAGAAACCTGTTTAAAATCGCAAAGATAGTGTTATTTTTTCAATTAAATCTAGATTTAAAGAATAAAATGATATGTTATTCTATAATTGCATTAAGCGGTCCAAAAGGAATACTCTAGACTAGACTAAAGAAGAACTAATACAATTTGACTCATTATGAGTAGAATATTGTCTTATCATTGTGTTTTGATCTGCTACATTCCTTAGGAGAGTATATATAATATTCAAGAGTATCTTCGAGAATATTGTTTTAATGAATTAAGCCTCACCAACAAACCAGCATACGAATTTATTTGTTACATTATATCTATACATCCAAAATTGTTTTTATTCCTAGGCTGATATTTTTTAAGTATATAAACAGTGTGATAAAATACACACTGTGCTATTGGTATACGCACTTGAATCAGTAGATGTTTGCAAGGTTCAATTATTTTCCGATAATTTACATTAATTCCTGTTTGAATTTCGCGGTCATTTCTCAGTCAGCCTTCGTCATCTCCCGCCCAATCCTCCATCAATCATCCCCGATTATTCTTAGACTACTCTCGGTTTTCCTCCGGCCCCGAGAAGATGTGGCATACCGAGACGTGGATATATCTCTAAACGCCACACGTGATCGCATCTTGTTATAGGCGACTGCAATCTAAAGATAGTATATACAGTTTCGGTTAGTTTTTGTTGGTTGCGCTCCCCAGAGCAAGAAAAGCGCTCTCGGAGCAGGAGAAGCGCTCCCAGAGCAAAAGGAACGCTCCCGGAGCAAGGGAAGCGCAGTATGGCATGATATGGTTGCGATCACGTATGGTGTTTCGAAAGGTACTCCCAGAGATCCAGTTACCTGTACAGCACACATCTTATCACACAATTATTTTATGTAAAAGATGTTTTATATGATATTTAGATGTCAGTAGAGAACAAGTGGCAGAAAAGTAATACCATATTACTATTTCATAAAATTCATAGACATAATTGACCCTGTCTGCATTAAAATTGCGAGGAAATAGCGATCTCGATTATATCAGAATCACAACAATGAAAATTCCTGAGCTACATAAGATCACTCAACTTAATCTAATGAAAGACGCGTACATATCGAGAGATAAATCAGAACCTCTGGGATCAAGGTCTCAATAGTGGAATCTTTTGCAACGCAATATTAACATTTCCTTACACAGGGTGTCCCATTGTCCCATTGTGATCGAAATAATAAGGAATCTCGGCTACTAGCAAAGTTAGAAAGATGCGGTTTTGATGAACCTTTTAATTTTTTATCGATGATTATAAATTATAAGAATACCCATTACATCCTCCCTCCCTTTTTCGATATATAGGACCTAATCTGAAAATCATGCATTTTCGAGCACCCCTCATATTTCAATTATCTAACACTTTATCTAAAAGGTTTAAATCGATTTTTATAGAACTAACCAAAATGGAACATCGTGTACAGGAGCACCAAAACGACTTACCTCTATATTTTTTAAAAACAAATAATATTTTTGTTTGCCTACAGGGACGTCAGCTTTGAATCTGGGGAACTGAAGGCTATTCATTTGTTCATCGAAGCCCAGTTTACAAGCTGTGCCGATGGTTTCACAACGGCAATGTTCTTCTTTCGATCTCTTTAGGTCATGCATTTGACCTGTAGTGCACGTGAGAGTGACACATGAAACTACAAAATGCCTTTCTGGAAAGTCCCACCAATGGTAAAGGCAGTTTTGAAGAGACCTGAAGGTGATTACGACATTTAAATCCTTACGCGATTCGGTATCAAATCTTTATACTATCAAAAACTAATCTGACCTCCAATGGAAGTCTGAATCCTGCTATGAGTGAATAAAGCATTGTTTCTTCACTTCTTGAAGGATGAAAACAACCTGCAAGTACAAGAAGATATACATATACAGGCTCATGATAAAGAAGCTTGGAAAACTTTTAAGAATATTGTGCATGAGTTTCTGACAAACCGAAGAGATCAGAGCTAAGTTGAAATAGTTAATAATCTTCTGGAAAATTTCATCAGGGCGACTGCATTAGGTCGGAGCATATATCGAACAGCTGACAATGCAGCAAAAATATTTGGTGGGAATAAACATCAATTGCCTAAAAATATTTTGTTAGCACTAAAATGCATTCGATTTTAAGAAGAACTTCGCTCAAGAAATTTCAAACCTAAATAAAATAATCTGCAACTCTATCTTTTTCTAAGAAGCTTGATTCTTATTTACAAAAGCTCAATACCAAGTATTCTAAGACCACAAGATGCATAATATTTCCATAGCTAAACAGCGAGATTTATAGCCAGCTCACAGAGTTGATTAAATACTTATTGGGAATGGGAAATATGTGGAATCTCAACTTAGCATCGACAGACATTCTAAACAGGAATCTGCGGATGATCATTTAAATACCTTTTGGTCTCGCCGAAGAAAGAAAGGAAAGAGGAAGGCGAACAGGCGTTGAACGTGTTATAGAATTCGTGCAGTCCGGACTGATACATTCAAGTACGTTACCTACGTATACTTGTTTGAGTTATTTAGCTAACTTCCTTAATCAACATAGTTCGATTTCTCCCAGTTTTGATCATACTCGTACTATTTTCTCAATATGTAGGAGCATTTAATCTCATAAAAATGCTATATCTGCCAAAATAAAAAATAATTCTATCTAACACAACGAAATATACCTATTGATTAATTATATTTGAATAACTGTTAGCTATACTGCATTTCTAAGATTAATGTAATGTAATGTATGTAATGCAAAACATTAGATTTTTTTTTCTATAATACAGGTAGAGTTGGTACGTGAGTAAAATAAACCAATGACACGGTATTTATGGAAAGTAAAGTAAAAATAAAAAAAAAGTTGTAAGAGCCATATCGTTAAAGCTATTACATCAAATTTAAATTAATTTTTGGTCACTCAATTCAGATCGAGTTTCTAAATAAGTAAATTCGTACTCGTGCTGAGGTATTTTTAAGGTTTTAAATTTAAAGAGCACCTTTACAGGTTATATCTTTGTCAGATTATTGAAGAATTTATATAAAAAACATTATTACATTTTTGAGAATTAAAATCATTTTTATATAATTAAAATGTAGTCGAGGGGTGATTCACTTCTCGCAATACTGTCACAAACTCACTCGCAATCGCCGAAATCACTATCGCAATCATTCGCAGTCGCTTCGCAATCAACGCAATCGCTTCGCAATCATCGCAATCGCTTCGCAATCCCCCGAAATCGATTCGCAATCCACGCAATCCCTCGCAATCCTTCGCAATCCTATCGCAATCCATTCGCAATCGCTCATAATCCACAAAAATGTTGGTTAAAATAGATGATATTAAGTACCAAAGGAGCGGCTACGTGCTAACTGGGTATAGTATTTGTCATAAACACGTATAAAAAATCGTTAGGTATTTTTCTCGGTATTTTTATGGTACGCGTTTGTTGAATTCATTGTCGTCAATAATACAGGGTGTAATTTAAGTACGTAGCCAAACCTCAGGAGGTAATTCCTCGAGTGATTTTAAGATAAACATATAAACATATGTCCGCACTGTTTCCAAGATACAGGATGTAAAACTTTAAAAAACATTTTTTTTTTGTAAAAATCTTAAGAAGATTCTTTTGGTCGATTTTGTTAAAATTCGGCAGTAGTATTTACATTACAAGGAGCTAATTTAGCCATAATTAATTATTTTTAAGTCCATTGCCGTCCCGGAAGTCACTCAATTTGAAAATTCATATATTTTTTTCAAATTTAGGAACTAAAAATACAACTTTCCTATCCCTTTTGTTATCTTTGTATCTTGCTTAGTTTTTGAGAAAAAAAATCACCTTTTTTGTGATATAGTCTAGGGACATGTAATAAGTAGTAGTGTTTATTTTTTTCCCTAAAGAGTAGGAAAGATACGAAAATAATTCAAGGGACAAAAAAGTTGTATTTTTAGTTCCTTAATCCGAAATAAATACCAAAATTAGAAAGAAGTCAACGGCGGGCGGCGTACACTACCGTTTTTTTTTCTTAAACTTGAACACTCTGTATTTTGGAAACAATGCATTTCTGGACCTATGTTTATATAAACTTTTCGTCCTAAAATCACTCAAAGAGTGAACTTTGGCCGCGTACTTAAATAACACCCTGTATAATACGAGT
This sequence comes from Pissodes strobi, assembly GCA_016904865.1. NCBI lineage: Eukaryota > Metazoa > Arthropoda > Insecta > Coleoptera > Curculionidae > Pissodes > Pissodes strobi. The sequence continues at coordinate 343,949 of MU182061.1, forward strand.
TCGTATACAGAGTATCCCTTATACACTGCTAGCTATCTGACATGAACTGTATTGGCATTGGAGTGAGAAATCTATACAGGGTGAAACAAATTTGCTTCTCACCATTAGGATCTCGGAAACCATCATAAGAGATACGAAGTCTGTTATATGGGGAGCAAAGTTGCGCAATTTAGGGGTCATCGATATGTCGTTGAGAAATTTAGAAAATTCCGACTACTTCCGGAGATATTCGTAGTAAACCGAAAAGCAGCTAGGTATTTAATTTTTATTTTTCCTGACTTTATTTGAAGATATAATATAACATGAATTTAACATTATTTGTTTATAAGATGGCAGTATCAAATTTTAATCTGACGTTTCGTGTCCGGGCCCCCATCATCAACTTCATTTCTTTAAATACAGACCTGGATTTTATATTCAATTTTTAGAAGCCTGTATTCTCCCAAAACCAACGATGTCTCACACTTACTAATAAATCAACAAATCTAGATTTTTTCCATAAAAAATAATGTGTTAGACAGAGATAGGGCAATCTCGAAGGCAATCTTTTCTGACTCGATTTCACCTATGAGAATATTTGTTACCGCTATTGGACAGTGTAATACATCGTTGGTTTTGTGAAACCAAAGGCTTCTAAAAATGAAATAAAAAACACAGGTCCGTATTTAAAAAAAAAGTTGATGGTGGGGGCCCGGACACGAAACGCCTGATTTCAAATATGATACTACCGTCTTGTAAAGGAAAAAAAAAATGGCAACAATAATGTTAAATTCATTTTATATTTTCTCTTTAAATAAAGTCAGAACAAAATTAAAATAAAATAGCTGATTTTCGGTTTATTACGAATATCTTTGGAAGTAGTCGGAATTTTCTAAAATTCTCAACGGCATATCAATGACTTTTAAATTGCGCAACTTTGTCCCGATTTAACATCCTTCGTATCTCTTATGGTTTTCGAGATCCTAATGGTGAGAAAATAATTTGTTTCACTGTGTATTTCAGAAAAAATAAATTTGGCGTTCCATTTAAAATTTGACCCTTGGCTATGATGGTAGAGAAAAATCTGAATGAGTGGCAACACTGCCAATATCATTTTGAAATCAGGAACTTCGGATAATCCGAGGGATCTTATTTTGTCGCAAAAGAATTTGTGGTTTCCAAATAAAACAGGGGTTTCCAAACTTATGCCACACTCTGTATGTGTTCCACTGCTACATAAATAAATCTGACGTATATTTAGTAGGACATTAATTTTTTACTGCCACTGGACTTTCCACTGATACACCCCTGTATGAGAAATTCCAGCACCATCAGTTTTAAATGTTTAATTAAGTAAACGATATTGTTGCGAGAAAAACCTACATATCGATTTTTATAAAGATATCTGAAATACTTAATTTAAACTCTGTTTTAAAGATTATAATATGGCCTCCAAAATATTTTTTATATGTACCGAACCGAGGTATGAACACAGAAGCGCAAATGCGTAAAAATAGTTTTAATTTAATATCCTTAATATCTTAACTATGAATATGAATCCGAGTATGAATCTCGTTATGAATTTAAGATATAGAGGGGCAAACGGTAAATGAGGAAGACAGACAAGATATTGACAATGAAAATAATGCATTTGAGGATTTATAAGGTATTACCGAGGGTATTACTGAGTTAAATATTAAGGAGCAAAAAGAAACAAAAGGAAGATCGTTCTTTTCTAGGTGTTAAAGTCAACAAAGAAATGCTAGTAATGAAATCCACTCGTTTATTTGCTCTTTTCTAACAAGTTAGGAATACTTTCAAGCGAATGGGGGGGTTCCTTGAAAAACAAAAATAAGAAGTAAAAGGGAGATAAAATATCAACAAAGTCTCTATTGATATACGTTTGGAAAATTACGGACATGGTATTTTCTCTCCAATTCTATAATTTGATACATTGATAGAGTTGTAGAGGATGGATTGATAAGAGCTCCAACAAAATTAAATTCCTTAAAGTCGTCCCTCGACACCTATTTGGCCAAAAGAGCAAAATGAAGACATTCAAATAGTGGAAAATAAGTTCACATTTTATGAGCCAATACCACTATTGAAAAATGAGCATTTTTATCTAAAACGGCATCAAAAATTAGAAATCGAACACAAATTTAAAGGCTGCAAAAAATACCTTAAAAGATTATTTGTAATTAAATGCACAAGTTCCTATTTCTGATTTTGGCTGTTTTTCTGACCTGCTATTTTTGAACTAGACCATTTTAAAGTTAATTTATTGAGGTCAATTTTGCGTATTGGGGTCATACTTACCTATGTTTTTAAGTTTTTTTTTGTATTTTTTGATATTTTATAATATTTATAATATTTGTACCTATTTTGCATTAAAGCACAATCTGATCCAAATAAGCTATGTTTTTTTCTGTTTATCTTATAATAAATTTGAAACAAACAACTGAACATCAAAAAGCAGTGAAATAGGACACCCTGTATACCGGGTGACCGCGAGATTACTAACCAGGCGTTTTATTTAATTATACAAAAAGATATCAATACGCAATATGGGGAGCTTACCGGAATGTCCATCAAGAAAAGAATAGGAGTAAAAGCAATAATTAATGGGTCACTTTCGATCCAACCAGAAATAATAGACACTTTGTTATTTTAAATGAAACACCGGACAGATTTTTGCGGTATATTAACTATTAAACTACTAAAACTTTCACTTTCAGTTTACCTGTAGGTAATCCGGAAATGTTTAAATTTGACACTTAACCAGCATCCACTTAAATAATTTTGGTAGTACGTCCTGTATCCGAAACTATCATACATAGGTATAGGGAGGGTTACATGACTTAGATTTTGATGAATAGGTAAAATCGAAAATAGCAAAAATATACAGGTTGTTCCATTTAAAATACCTATAACACAGTTTCCATTACGTCGAGTATGATCAGAAGTGATTAATTACTGTTTTTACGCCTACTTTTTTTCCTTATAGCCGTTCCTGTAAGTTCCCTAAATCTCAAAATATATATTTCTAATGACGTTAAAAACGCCTGGTCAGTATAATCTCGAGGTCACCCGGTATACCTATATAATTTTTGAACCAAAACATCCAAAAGGCCACAAATAAGCTATTTCATTTTGATGTTACCTAAAATTATCCTGTTCACAAAGTTGTCATAAACATGAATCCATTGCCAGAACCATGTGTCTGTGCTCATTGGTTTGTTTCATAATAATTAACAAAATATAATAGATAAACTACCCTAGAACTTTTGTATTTCTTTTTTAATTTTTAGGATAGCTTTTAATTGGGGCTCAAAATTTGAACCTGGTTGATAATGTAAAATATTTTATCTCTATTGATGATTTTTGTTTAATCAAAGTCCATGTTTTAACAATTCTAATTTCTATATTTTCATATTGAAGACTATTTCTAGTTTCCATAACAAACCTACCTATAGTTCCCTAAACCCGAGCGTAAAACTAAGTATACGTTTTGCAATTTGCAGGACACTTTAAAAGAACATGAAAACGCTTTCGCAATCTTTAGAAATCCCTCGCAATCCTTGTAAGTCTTTCGCAATCCTTTGGGAGTCTTTCGCAATCCTTGGGAGTTCTTCGCAATCCTTGGAATTCTCTCGCAATCTTATACACAAACTCGCAATCTGTCGCAATCCGCCGCAATCTTTCGCAATCCCTCGCAATCTCTCGCAATCCCTCGCAATCTTTCGAAATCCCTCGCAATCCCTTAATTTTCGCAATCTTGTCACAAATTATACCCTAGTGACTACCCCCTCGAATGTAGTCTATTGGTACGGGTTTTTTTCAGAAGGATAACAACTACTTATACTTAAATATTTAAAAAGGAAAGCTTTTAATTCTTTGATTCATTATTTATTTTTTTATATCTTATTGAAAAACATATACAGTATATAGCGTGTAGCAGCTGTCACAGCTACACCGTAGTATCTTATCATTAATAATTATTAGAGCTTGCAGGAGGTTATTAAAATCAATACTCGATTTTCGATTATAGTAAATAATCGTTTAATTCCTATTAATCTACTACTAATAATAATAATAATAATAATAAGCTCTTTATTTTCAACAGGCAAACGCCCAATTACAGGAAATTCACAAACAAATTAAGAACAAGGAATTCGCAAAAATATTTTTATGCAAAGTAAAATAATAAAATATAAAATAAATAATGTTATAATTAAAATAAACTACTACTACAAAGCTAAGACTAAGAATAAGAAATGTAGAGGAACTAAACTGCTCAAGAACTGTACGAATAACTTACAGTAAGTTAGGGACACTAAAAAATAAAACAAGCCCAAATAAGAAATGAGAAAGAAGGGAATGATAACAAGAGAAATATAGATGAAAAATGAAGATGAAGAATGTGGAGTATAGAAAAGTATCCGATTTAACGAAAAATGATCAGTTAATTGAAAATCATGGAATAATCGAACATAATCGATTATCGCTTAGTATTTAGCCGGCGATTTTTAGCACTTTAAATTAAAAAGTTGATTATGCAGCATAGAAATCTCTTACAGTAAGTATGTAATTAGCTGGTATGGATTGCAATGCTGCTAAATATTCAAAGAGTTATGAAGTGAGAAGATGACAGCCATAAAAAGCTTTATTTATAATATCAACGTTTTATTAATTGGATATGTAACCGATTAATTATCAATTAATTGATTTAAACAAATATGAACTGATTATTTTACGATTAATTGACTATTTGTCATTTGATTGATTATTATTCTATTAATCTATTATTTGCCGATTTATCGATTTATCGATCTACACCAATAGATAATTCGATTAATCATAAAAAAAAATTGTGATATTTTAATCGATTATTTTGTCCACTTCTCTCATTTATACTGTTTTACAAAATTGACCTTATATAGGTACATATATGTGCATGGTAAAGAAATACAAAGATTGAGTTTCCTTCATACACCTACGTACCTCTTTTCAAAATGGTACTTATACATATAGGAATTTGTTGCACAAATATTTTATTCCGCCATTTCAGAAGCGCTCTTCAAAATCTCTTCACCAAATTTAGAATTATTTTCGTGTAATGTCATATAGGTATTAATTAGTTAATTTTTAAGTGCCCATTGACAGCTTCAGTTTTTTTTCACTGAGTATTATTAAAATTAAGTGATACTAAAGCAACACGATTGTCTTTTCTTAGATTTTTTATGGCAATGAAAATAATTCAAGCATTCCATTGTAATTTGTCCTCCATTCAATCACTTGACCTTGTGGGATATAATAATTCAGATTAAGCCTCTAGCTAATCCTATGATAATTAAAAATCTCTTTTCCTCATAACATAAATCCACAGTCCGATTAAAGCTAAACTTCTCCTCCATCCAAGTAAGCACGTGCAGAACACACCAAAAAAACATTATCTCATAAAGCGGCACTGGAAATGGCATAAACAAGCCGGGACAGTGACGCCCAGCTGGGAAGGTGTCTAAAAGAACTAAAATATTGTAATTGCCTCAAGGCAGTCCAGGGCGAGAGAATCCGTAATGTTTAGCACGATGTCTGACACTTTTAAATGCAGATATTTGATTGCAAGAAAAAAAAAGAGGCAGCGGAAGAAAGCAACTATAATCTATGGAGATCTCGCGTGCAACGAACATATTCAGAATGTTTCCTAGTGATCATTGGGAGGTTTCAAAGAAACGAAGAATAAATATTTATGAATAAGCTACGACATCACCTAAGTAACAATGAGCCAAAAATATCTTGTCTTTTATTTACATAATTATTTAAATCATTTATATTTTTTCGTCAAGCTTTAAAAACATATTACACATAATTTTTAGGGCACTTTTATGGGCCATTAAGCTATATATGATTTATTTTTTAACTGTTGCGTTATTAAGATTTCTTCATCAAGGTAATTTTTTCAAATGCGGTCTGCTTTCATATTGCTACACTGAAAAAAAAATTTATTTGATCCAAATAAAAATGGAGTTTATTCAAGCAAATATTTGTTTGATAATGGCCAAACAAATATTTGTTTGAAAAAAAATTAATATTTATTTGATTTATTTTTAAGTTTTTGCTTGTTCGAAATAAATATTTATTGCGATCAAACAATATGATTTTATAATCGTTGTTCACATCAAACAAAAAAACTTTAAAACAAATAAAATTATTTTGATTCAAATACGAGAAATTATTTCGTACAAATACCAAAAACATTGGTTTAAATACCCGGCCTATTTAAATTAAAACACAAAGCTTTTGGAACAAATATAACATATATATGTTCTAAAACCTTTGTGTTTTGATTGAAATCTGAGGTATATTTGTTCCAAAAACTTTGTATTTTAATTTAAATAGGTCGGTAATTTAAACCAATGTTTTGGGCATTTATACGAAATAATTTCTTTTATTTGAGTCAAATAATTTTTATTTGCTCAAGCCTGTTCAATGTTTCAATATGTAGCTTAAAAAAAAACACTGTTATTATTATTAAGACGTATTTAGGTTTCACGTTTTAGCTGATATAAACTATATGTCTTAGTTTTCTTTTAAATGCTAAAGAATCCAAATTCCGAACCCTATCTAACCACCGATTTGTAAATGGTATGTCAGAACACTTTACTTTTAATTACCAAATTCATGACAGGAACAGTTGCCCACAGTAAATAAAATAAAAGTTAAAAAGGGATATCAAAGAAACATTTTTATTCAAAGGTATTAAAAACAAAGAACAAAACGAGTATTTCCAAAATATAAATAAAAAATATAATCAGATTATTTCGTCTCTGCTTATCACTGGTTTTGAAAGCTAAATCATTTTTATAATGAAAAAAACTATTATCATAAGCTAAAAACATCTTTTTTCTAAATACTAGATAGGAACATAAACATATTATGGGATAAGTTTGTACTACTTATTAATATTAACGGTAATTCACTAGTTTTTATAAAAAATACTAAAATTCTAAAGTTCATAAAAATTTTATCATATAAAAATAGTAACATTTTACTTAATTAAACTAATAGGACATACAACTACCTCTCCAGACCCAGTGTAATGAGCATTGAACAGAAATGGCACAAGATGTCTCCGATTTTATTGTTAGTAACGACATTAAATCGATTTCCATCAGGCTACGTAAAACTTCGATCCGTCAATATTTTGATCTAAAAATAAAACAACAATAACTAAAACAAAAAATAATAGAAACGAAACAATTGTGTCTGTTGTTCATGATGCTATTTGAATAGCCTGTTATATTGTTTAAAAGTATGTCATCCATTTAACAAAAATAATATTTTTTAAATACTATTAGATTTAATCGAAATAAAAAACAATTTGCTTCAAAACTGTACTTCCATGGATCAACCATTTATTTATTCAGATTAAACAAACAGGGCTTTGAAATACCTATCAATTCATATTATATTATGTAGGTACATACAAGAACGAAGAGGACGCCATTGAACTTGTACAACGTAAAAAGCAAAAATACTCAAACAAGATCGTACGCCAAACTGCCTAAGCGAACTGTTATACACTATTGTAGGCGTATATCGCGTGAATTCATCTGCATCTCTAGGTAGTAACAGCAGAAAACAATTTTTAATTAGGTACTAGTAAAACTCACGCCATTTTGATTATGAGAGAACGCTTCTTATTTACAAACGATTGACTGGGTACCTAGCTAAGTAATATAATAAAAATGTAACTTACCTTGAAAGGAGGGCACAAATGACCCAAGTCGCACTTAATTAATGCATTTTCCATCACAAATACTAACAAAATAGCGACATTGGGTGGATAAAATTTCCCTATAGGACGGCAACAGAAATGAAACTGAACTAAGGGCCCGATACGGGGACTGAGAAGCGTAGAGTATCGACGCGGCTGCGCAACTGCTACGAGTTGTAAGAGAGATATTGGATCAAATATTCACAATCTTTAATTTAAAGCAACCCTTATTTGTTTTAAATAATGGAGAGGTTTCGTATCTGTAAATATTTAAAGCAAATAAATATGTGTTTAATATGGAAAAAAGTCTTGCTATCACAAGGCAAAGAAATAACCAAGAAAAATCAAACACGCCCAAGTATTTAAATTAAAGAAATTTTGTTTAATCTAAATAATTTTTATTTAAAGCAAATAAATAAAAAAGCAAAGAAATATTTATTAAGGTTTTTTTTCTCACATTTTTATCAGTGTAGTTTTTATAATTAACTAAACATAGCAACATAAACTAGATAGTACTTATTTTCTAGTACTATTGGAAAAAATTGGGACAAGATATTTCTTAAAATATTTAAATAGAATATTAAAATTTCTTTACAACAATTACATATTAGCAATCCGCCAAATTAAAATATTTCTGTATTTCTCATGCTCAATTATAATGTAATAACTACTTAAATTTATCCAGGTAGTTCATGTTTAGTTGTGTATGGAGTCATTGACTTTATGGGTATTTGAAGAACTTTTCGACCGCATATAAAAGGATTTATAGAAGGACCAGTGAACAGTAGCCTGTATCATTATTTTAGAGCTAACTTGAATCGTAATAAATATAATACAATCTGTTTAAAGCCCAAGGTGTTTACAAAGTTAACCAGCGACAACACAAATATTTCTCTCCTTTTTTATTGAACAAGTTTGCTGGTGCTAATTCCTCTCTAAACCTGACTATGCCGACAAACACACATGTAAGACGTAAGTAAAATTAATTTCGAGATAATCGTCTCTCATTTGTTTTTGATCGGGTTCAGATTATGGCGTATCCTTAATTCGAAATGCTGGATACCGGTTTGGACTTTATAAACCACATATTTTAAAAGCGTTACAAAAGAGACATTGGTGAGAAATGTGTACATGTCTATAACTTGAATTGGGTTAAAGTTAGTAATACATCTGATCTTTTTAAACCATTCCCAACGAGAAGAGTTGATATGAAGACATCGATATTCTGTACAAAACTTCAATGTGCCTATAACTTGAATGGTGTAAAAATTAGTCATACGTCTGATCTTGAACCCATTCAAACGAGACGAGTTGGTAGAAAGACATCGATATTATGTACAAAACTTTTTTGCACGTCGCGTCGCCGTCGGCCCCAGCTCTCATAGATATGCCTCAAATCACACTTTCAAACGAGTAGCCAACACAGGCATAATCCTGAAAGCTGTCTGCAGATGCGTGGATTTTTAAGATGCTAGCATACTGGAAATAAATCTGCAATGTTCTAGGATGATACAGATCTTCAATAGTCTTTTAAAATGAGGCATCGCTCGACCCCTCTTTCATTGTTAGCAAATATGGAATAGGGTCTTCTTGTGTACCTCTCAGAGAATCGGAGTTGACACGGGTTCATCGTGAGGATGGTGCACGTGATCCAAAGCAATCCATATCTCATTAACGTGATAATTTATCCTTGTATGGCATATTTGATGATTGACACGTTTAAGTATTTAGATATCCTTGGTCAATATCAATGTTAGTCTTGATTCAGATATTCAATTTATCGATGAAGTCGTTTTGGTGATTTATTATTCCGAAATATTGATATATATTGTTCTTGTGCAGTCCCAGACTGACAAATTTTTCTTCTTAAGTTTTTCCTTTTATTATGATAGGATGACTGGTATGATCTCCATTTGATATAATCGCAACATTAAGATATGATTTATGTTAAGCATAGCGACATTTATGAAATATCTGCGTTTGACTCATTTATCCAAAAATATCTATATTACTAGACCGTTTTAGCCATCTGTCTGCCAGTTTTTATATAAGACACAAATAAATCATTTTATTAACTGGTTGCAGTTGTTCATAATATGTTCACTAGATTTTAATGTGAATACTGGAACATTTTTGTCCTTCCTTCATTTATATTGTTACTATTGCATGTGTGTCAATTCTATTCGTAATACAAGAAGTTAGTATTTTTTATAATGTTGACAAACAAGTTTTATGTTTACCTAGTGAGGAAAATTCCGTTTCATTAATCTTTGACAATAGGTATGTTAATCTCAGCACAAGAAAAGCATTTGTTTCCCAATAATGATGAAGTACTTGTGTAAAAAGTTGGGCTGGAGCCACATGTAAAATATCGAAACGATGTTATCCTATTCACTGGATATTGAATTGAATTTTGGGTATATCTATCTGAGCTCTTTCTACGCTTATCCAATGTGCGCTGTTTTTCAGATCAAACATTTAACCAAGACTCTTATGGTTATTAGGAATATTATTGTTAATAATATTTCTTGCGACCATGCTGTTCGCTGAATATCCTTCAATTATTTTTGAAATAAGGTGGATGAATCCAGTACTTAGGTAGTCAGTTAAAAAGTTCACGCGATGTCACTAAAAACTATTCTTGAAATTTGTGAATATCATTGTTCTACGTATACTGCAACAATAATTCGACCTCCAGTTCCGACTTTCAACGTCTACTTTTAATTGAAACACAAAACATCTAATAACAATGCTCGAAATGTCAGCTCAAATATGAAAACAGTAAAGCTAAGGTAATATTTTAATCTGTTATCGTAATTTTAATAAGTTTTCAACGCTTCTGGCGTTAACGTTTTTGTGATTTTAATCGCAAGAGGCATGAGCAATCTGCAGAATATCTTTTGCAATAATTGTTATATTACCGCTTATTATGCTTTACAAGAATTTACAGTAATTTCTCGTTATATTACAATGCCGGCATGTGTTTATTAACGTAATGAGCTAGCTTGCAGACGTCATTGTTTATTTTTTTTTATTTGCGTAATATCAAGATCAGATTTAGCTTTAGGAAGGGGCACGAGTAAAGTATGGTGAAATTACTCCTTCAAAAATCATAGGAAATACCTCTTAGGATTAGAGCACGACCATGTTATATATTTACGAGTTTGTGAGCCTCCGGATGTAGTTTCTAGTGGGTTATACATGTTAGATATTTTGGGTCGCATGTATAACTTTACGGAAACAGCGCGCGTGCTATAAACTTCGTTGAACTTCGGCCAGGCGAACTTGAAACTAGTAAAAGCACCTATGGTATGTAGAATAAGCTATAAAAATGTACCTATATATGAAGGTAAAAGCAGATAAAAACTATAGTTTATTAATCATAATTAATAATCTTAGGTAAGTTTTTGATAAGAAAGATCAACCTTTCTGCGATTTACGAAGCCTACTGAAAACCTGCTTTTATAGATAGAAAAATCAGTTTTGCTGGTAAATAAAACGTATATTTTATTTATTTTTTGATGGCATCGCGATTGCAACCAACAACACTCGATAATAAATCTTACACTCCTACCCACCTAAGCGGGTGGGAAATACATACAATATAAAGCTAATGGAAAATGAATCCAATCGTTTCAAATTTTGACTTCAGACTATCCAGGCACTGATCTAGGGAATAAGTTTGTTCAAATGAATTAATTATTTAATCTGTGCGAATGCTTCAAATTTATTAAATTGAATTGGAGTGTGGACCTTCAACACCACCTGGGGAATCTCACTATATTTTCCACCCTTACCTGTCTCACCTGTTTGAAGTGAATAGCGCTTTTCATGAAATGCCAGGATTTTTTAATCAGATTTAATGTGCATCGTAAAAACGTCAAATATATAAACATGTGTATTAAAAAAAAAGCCGCCTTTATATAATATATAATTCAGTTGTAGAAAAGTTCGTTGATTGCTGATTCCAAATATACTAGGCTTGATATCTTTATCTTTAAAACTAACCGAGAAAATGCCAAAACCGTTTCATAACCTTAAGGTGTTAAAAAGAGAAACTGATGAATTGGGTTAATTTTGTCATTTTCTCAGTTAATTTTAAAGATAGATGTTAAAAGGATTATATTCTCTGACAGTTTTGCAATGCTCACACACAACTTTTGCATTTAAGGTTTTCTAATATATCTACAAATAGGTGAGATAGGTATGACGGGTAAACGATTAGAAAGTATGTGTACAAAACAAGGGAAGTATGGATGGGGTACAAGAAAGTCAGATGAACTACAAGGAAGTCAGAGGAATTGCGAGAAAATATGGAGGAAGTATGCAGAAGTATATAAGGAAGCCTATAATACGAATATACAGTGTGTCCAAAAAAGTATGCAACATATGGGAAACTTTTTTATTATTGGCTTCTCAGGAAATTTTATTTTTGGTAAAAGTTAGTGCTTGCCCTAAAACAGTAAATGAGTATTTCAAATTTTCCATTCTGCTTTTAGTGCGGGCGCAAATGTCATTTTTCCAAAATCGCGTCAAGAGTAAAGTACCTTAATTTATAAAGATACAGCAAAATCTTATAAGGAAAAGTTCTTCCAAATTAAAAAAGTAATCTAAATATGAAATTTGAGTTAAGTACATCAACTTTTAATTTTTCTTTTTTTTTTCTCGATTTTTCTTAAACGTTACGCCACTGGAGAAAATTTTGTTCTTTTATTATTAGTATACTTGCCAAGTAACTTCAAAATTTATTTAAGATAGAAATTAGTTACATAGTTGCTGTTGCAGTTTTTCCAGAGATAATAGCCAGTTTAGGTATCAGTGTGTTGGAAACACATTTAAACACTTTTGATTCAAACATTTTTCCACTCAAAATCATGAATAGACCCAACTCTTTTCATTTCCTGTAAAACAACTAATAATTTATTTATCTTTTGCACCCGATGAGTAAAATATGCCCAAGTATTCTAAAAAGCCATATATATAAAATATTTGGTCTTGAAGAGTAAGCCATGCATTTGGAATAAAAACAAATAAATAGCAATAATTTAACTTCGCTCTGACGTATGAAATTAATTATTATTAAGTTCGTCATTCCAATTGTATTTTGTAATAATTATGTGGACAATAATTATTTTGGACCAAAATTGTTTAAATGTATTTGCAACACACTGATACCTAAACTGGCTTTTATCTCTGTAAAAACTGAATCATTATGCAACTATGTAACTAATGTCTACTTTAAATAAATTTTGAAGTTGCTTGGCAAGTATACTAATAACAAAAGATCAAAGCATCACCGATGGCGTAACGTTTGAGAAAAAAAATCGAGAAAAAAAAGGGAAATTAAAAATTGACGTACTTAACTCAAATTTCAGATTTAGATTACTTTTTTAATTTGGAAGAACTTTTCCTTATAAGATTTTGCTGTATCTTTATAAATTAAAGTACTTTACTCTTGACGCGATTTCGGAAAAATGACATTTGCGTCCGCACTAAAAGCAGTACGTTTACTGTTTTAGTGCATGCACCAACTTTTATGAAGAATAAAATTTTCTGAAAATCCAATAATAAGGAAGTTTCCCATATGTTGCATACTTTTTTGGACACACTGTATAGGAAGTGTTTGCTGGGTTGCCAGGTTCTGAGTTAATATTTAATGTGTTTGAGTATCTGCTAGAAATATAGTTTATTTATTTTTTTATTATTTAACTTATTCATTTCATTTTAAGATTTTATTTTTATTTACCTAGTATTTTAATATAGCCACTACAATATGTTCAAGAGATGCACAATAATCAACAAACTTAATAAAAATTTACAAAAAAAAACAAAACTACAATATTATTCAAAAGACGAACAATATTCGCGGTGCTGAATTGTTTAGGTTGCAGAGCAGAAAACAGCTGATAGTCGTATCGAGTTTCCAGGACAACTGATATTGAGCGCGAACATTTTTCAGGGTTGTCAAATATGTTATTAATCCTTTCCAATGTACTAATTGGCTTTGAATAATACAGGTTATAGAAAACTGTTATTTGATTAAGTATCCCTTCTGATCAAGTATCCCTTCTGATCAACTATCCCCCACATCCCCTACTATCTCGGAACATTCTGAGATAATAATGAAATGATTTTATGAAAATAGTCCATATATCTAAATAAACTTGGAAATAGAAAAACTGCATCGATGAAAAATCTTTCTATTGGTTACTAGAAAAAGAAAAGGGTAGGTGCGAGTACGCTAAGAAGCTTTATCACACCAAAAAGGAGCAAAAAAAGGTAGGCAACAGTAAACATCGAAGACGAAAAGAAGGAAGGCAAAAATATTTGCCTTCCATTGCACATCAGAAAGAGACGAACTAAAAGTTGATGATTCATCTGATTTTTTCCAACGATTTTGATGTTGAAGATATCTGTGGATAAGAAATAATAAAGGAACAAGACCCCAAGTATGTAACAGAAGGCTTGGAGATATAGTACTTGTTTTGTTTTAAATTTGCATTAAATATTGAGCAAGATTATTTTTATGATTATCTTTTGCATGTTTTAGCACTTTTTTAAAGTGGATATTATTTACCTACGTAAATTTAATGAGAAATGGTTTATTTTTAGTGTGATAAATACAGCGATCGTACACGGTATTTCCGTACACTTTGCAGCGCCCAGCGCTTTTATTTTTAGAGCTGGCGGATTTTTTTTAGCAGAACAACTAAATGAGCAACGCAAAGCTGTCAAAAATATCAACTTTTATTTTTTTTAAATATACTTGGTTTGATATCCGTATCTTTAAAATTAACTAAGAACGTTGACAGATATATTCGGTCAACGCTAAAAAGAATAATGGTAAACCTCCTTCCATAACTTAAATGTGACAGAAAGAGAACGCTATAAAATAATGTATGGATAAAATGCGACAATGATAGGGCATAGGTTGTGTAATTTTTCTCAGTTAGTTTCAAATATAGCAATATTAAACCTAGTATATTTGAAAATCAACGGGTTATTCGGTAAATGAATCATATAAAGTGTATCTAATCCAATAAAAACAAAAAATTTTATTTTTAAACAAATGTATGATCTTTATTTGTTTTAACCGGTGTCAAATTGTAATAGTCCAGGAGAAATACTTCAACCTTCTAGCTCTAAAAATAAAAGCCCTAGAGCTGCTTCGAAATATAGGTACGAATAAAAACCTCTGCAATGGCAGGACAAAATGAAAAATACAAATTCCATCTCTTGCCGCAAAACTTAAATCCTTATTTATAACAAAAAAAAAAATATATTGTAAATGTGAATAATACGCATTTCATGTTCGATGTCCGATAACATTACTTGGAAATGGTCCATTCCAGATTAGCCGACAGAAGAACTTGAAAATTAATAATTTATATAAATCTTTGAAAAAAGGTTTAGGCTCGGATTTAAGATAGTTTGTAATTCCGCGATTTTATTCTTTGACAAATAATTACTATATAGGTAGGATTTTTAATAAAATGTTTTTTTAATGTCACAATTTTCATACTACTATATATGTATTTATATTTTGTACTTCTACTAGTGACATGCAAACTAAAAACTATTTGTAGTTACTTTTGAATAGATTTGTGGGAACTAATAGTTATTGTCTGCATAATTAAATAAAAATACTTTTTTCTTCAAACGTCAGCAAATCCGTCATTACTCGACTGTGTAGGCGGCCGTGAAGTTGCGTTTTTCCTCCGCCGGAGCTTTACTTTTCACTTTTCCGCCGGCGGAGGTAAAAGTGTTGTCATAGCAACATAGATACAATACAAACAGACAACAAAATAAGCGTCAACAACTCAAGATTTATTAAACTACAATTTGTATTTATCACTCAATTTGTGACTGCATTTCTAAAAATCACTAATTTAGGAACAAATTGGTTATTATTTAATCGAATTTACTCAATAACTGCTTATCAATACGGAATTAAAACGCAATCGGAGACGCCATCTTAAAGAAATAATTATTGTTGACAGTGTCCACTGACAGCTTTATGTTACATTATATTCACCGACACCGGTCTAAGCAAGGCCACCTACGACCGTGGTCTAAGTCGCCTTGCGAACCCATTTATCTTTAATAATAATTAGATATTATTACTATTAAGAGATGTTTTTGCATTAATATGTCGACATTTGAAGAAAAAAACAGCATATTTTATTTGGAGGAAAAGTTACTTTTCATGGCTTGCTCTCTATTACCAGCCTCACTCCGTTCGGCTGTTAAACACGGGCGCGCCATGAAAAGTATCACTTTTCCTCCATATAAAATAATATACTATTCTACTCCTATATTTTATTATTACGGATTTACTACTTGTATGTACTTTAATGAGATCCATCCATTAAGATACGAGTCAATAACGAATCAAAATGCAACAGTGCAGCAATTTTGGGTCGAATCAAAGTGATGCCATGGCTATATCATTTAAAATTTTAAAATTTATCAATTCCGACAGTCGGTAGTTACTATTCACTAAGGAAATTTTGAAAGCTCAAGTACTTATTTTTCACTATTATGACAGTCATAAAAAAATAGTGAATGTAATATGGTTAAACGGATATGATCGTGACCATTGAGATGCTCCTGTGATCTAAAATTATAATATTTCGTCATTCTAAACAAAACCTTATGGGATATAATATCAAATTTAATAGGTCACAAAAGGAGAGAGAGAGATTTTATTGGTACTGAAACTATAGCCGTTCTTGACGAAATTTGGATTTCCGATGAATATCGAGATATTGGAAGCATTTCGAAATAATTTTGAAAGGATTTCGCGGGATTTGGAGAAAAAAAATTACAGCGATTTCGGGACTGAGCCGTCCCTCGGGTTCAGGCAATCTTTTTAAAAACGTCCAGGTAGACCTGACGACCTGATGATAGTATATCTAAGAAACAAAACATCGAACTGAAGAATTTTTAGTAGCGCTTTGTACAAAAATAAATGCCAAAATTTGTTTAGTAATTCATTTGCATCTTATGATTCCAATGCTGGTCCTCGAATTTATAACACCTCGCCTTACGATTTATTTCTCTTTTCCAATAGAAAAGAAATAAGACTGGCTTGATTTTGGAATGTTTTGGATTGTTGTTCCGGTTTTGAATTTTTATTTTTCCTTTTTTATTAGGATATATTGCGAGGGGTATATTGTATCAACGGTTGCAACGGTCTAATACTAATGTAAACCTATTTTCGATTATAAATTTGAAATAATCGATCAGTAAAATTGACTTCCTAATTTTACATTTATATCAGTGCCAATCATAGCGTTAAATTCATTAATTTTAACTTTTGCGCAAAAAATACTTAAATTTAAACTAATTATATTGTTCAGGTTTTTCCGCAATGATTTGGTTATGTTATATAGGCAATTTGTAACTAAATCGACAAAATATTTTGTGTGAAACTAGGTAAAAATGTAATTAGTTTCGAGTGCCTCGGGGCAAACGTTATGTAAGTACATTAAAACAACAACAAATACTGGTGAAGCGTGCTTATAGGAGAAGTGAGTTTTCGCATCACCTATTCATATAATATTTGGATTTCGTATCGTAAGAAAAAGGATTGGCCACCAGTTGGAAATAATATAAATTAAAGTTGTCTTTTCAATCCAATTCAGCCAAAATTAATTACTCTTTATTGTACTAGATAAACTACATGGACCAACATGTAAAATGGTTAAGTTTTTTATATTCTAGAACTTCCTGTATTTGATGTAATGGCTTAATGTGCTCAGTTTCTGGTGTTTTTATATCATAGATATTATAGATTAATTTGTTTCGAGGTATTTTATATCCAAAAATAGGAATTTATTAAAAACGAATAGCGTAAACGATCCGCGTTATTAACTTTTTGTAACTTCGGCTTCCATCAGAAACAGATCATACAGAACGAGGAGCATGTATGTGCCAAACTAAAAAAAGTTGATCTGGTTGAATTCTGCGATTCTCCACTAGTTGCTACAATCTGTTTTTAATTTATTTAGTGCCCCCCTATGACTATTTATCCAGTTCCCTATCTACTTGTTTTAAATCTTTAATCTGGATCAATTCTTTTAATTGCCTCCATCCATTCTTAAATTCCTAGAGAATTTAAGAGTTATTAATATTAAGGTAATGTCTAAAACTCCCCTTTTTTGTCAAATTATTAACAATAATAAAACGATAGAAACCACAGGAGCTTGTACAGCGTCTTGGTAAATTAGTCATAAGGAACCGAAATTCTTAATTTCATGGTCAAATTATTCTTAAGACGAACAAAAACTCATTTTAATTATAGGTAATTATAAAACGCAAACTGGTTTTGTTTAGACTAAATTTTTTAACGGAATTTCATTTTAAATTAAACTTTTAATGAATCAATAGTTTCATAATTCGAAACGTGATTTTGTCTCATATTTCAGAAATCCGCGTGAATATAATAATAGTTATCAGGAAGTAGGTTTTTGCGACGTTACATATTATAGATTACTTTTACAAATTTTAAATTGACTATGATATTTCCGTATCGGGTTTTTGAAGTGAAAACTTCTTTAGGCGTGTTCAGAATACGACTTCTTAGGTAGTGAATAAGACTGAGCCGTCACGCTTCTATATGTAACGCTATTTCGGGTTGCCATAAACTTGTTGTTTCATACTTATTTTGGCTGCGAGTGGAAATTTGGAATTAAGCAACGCTTGGGGGTCGTCGATGGTAAATTGAACTGGAATGGGGCTAGAAAGCGGTTTATATCTCACTCGTGTTGGAAAATGATAAGCACACGTGTTGAAATAGTATATTTCATTACCAGTCCGGAAACTAGGCTTTTCCGGTGCGCGCACGGCACCACCGGAACACCGGAAGTCGTACAAGCACGGGAAAAGCTATTTCTAGACGTGTAATGTACGATATTTTTCATAATACCTCTCTGAAATCAAAACATAAAATTATTATAATTTTATGTAGGTATCCAAAATCATGTCATAATGCATTTTGAATTAAAATATAAGCAAACGTCAAACTTGTAAGACAAACAAGACACAGGTATCTAATCTTTATCAAGCGGTGCTATGCAAATGTGTTTGTAATTGAATAGGCAGCTAGTTTTGATGTATTTGTGACAAGTAAGGTCAGCAGAATAAATAAAGTAATTGTACATAAAATTAGACTATTGACGCTAAAATGTACTAGATTGATTTTGTAGACTGCATCGCTGTATAATTTTAACCCAATTTATTAATTTTTATGCTTATTTTGTAACTAAATACCTGCAAATTTAGCACTTGAAATTAGGGAACGTGAAAAAATTTACCGTGCGCCCGCACCGAAAAACTTTTTCCTATGCGGGCGCACCGGAAATACTTCCTTTCTTTGCTCTACAGAGACGTCGAAAATGATAGTGTTCAGAGAGGTATTATGAAAAAGTAATTTCAACAAGACTCTATTTCAGTACTTCTCAATACTCTTATTAAAAAGTGGAATTCAACACGCGTGTGATATTAACCGTTTGCTTAAGAATCTAAAGGCTGCTTTTTGGATCATTTTCATAGGTGGTCGTTGAAAAAATAGTGTTCACTTCTCGGGTGACAGTACGTCTTCAACCTGGCTAACACCTCGTGCTGAGTAACCTCCTCGTTTGAAAACTAATACTTTCAACACTTGCTTTGTATTATACTATTGACGGTCAGATTTTCCGTTTGCAATTTATTAGATACATTAAATCTACATTTTTTAAAATTTCGCTATGATACACGATAACTAAAGGTAAAAATTAAACGATTTTAATAATTCGAGAATACCGGGACAACATTGAACAGGGAATTTCTAGGACAAAAACTCTCTAAATGCTTTTTTGATTAAAAAATTTCGGGAACACGGACTTTCAGGGTAAATGTAAAAACACCCATTTCTAGGTTATTAAGATTATGAATTTTTTCTCGAAATGTAGTTTTTTAGAACAGCCAATTATTTGAGGAGAATCTGCACCGAAAACAGCATTAGGAGACACTTTGAAACTTATGATGCCTTTTATCGAGCCTTTTATACAGGGTGAGCTAGTTAAACTTTTTACAGTTTCAAGTTTCGTCACGGCACGTCATCATTTAATATTTAATTACGTGCCAACCAACGCACGGTCATTTTCAAGAAATTGTCAGATTCGTAATCTCTGCTATAAAAAAGTCCTATGACAATTTTCCGTACGATGTTGATAAATACGCGGAAATCGAGGTTAAATTGAATCGATCATAAAATCGCAAAATATCGTCAAAGTTTTCTGTATTACGACAATTTAAGCTCCTGATGTATTATGGGACATTGTTTAAAAGTATGCGTCTTCAGATATATTGACGTGACGTTTAGGCTAAAATATGTAGATTTATATGTACAGGGTGTCCCAAATTCGAGCCTTATCGTTGGGATCTCGGGAACTAGAAGAGATACGAGGTCGGTTGAATGATAGCAGCTCAAAGACGAAACGTCGGCTTGAAAATCTGATAACACCACCTTGAAGAACAGAAAAAGTAGCAATGTAAATGTGGAATTTATTTTGCTATATCTATTCAAATAGAGTCATAAGAAAATAAAAATGAAATCACTAATATTCGGTTTTTTTCAAAAATCTTCGGAAGTATTCGGAATTTTTAAACTTGTAAGGTGGCATTTTGATCAGCATCAAATCGCGCAACTTTGCCTCTATTTTTAACCGACCTCGTATCTCTTTTAGTTTCCGAGATTCCAATGATGAGGCTCGAATTTGGGACATCCTGTACATGAATCTCATGAAATCTCATGAAATCTTATTGAAACCGGCGGGAAATATGGGTCAGTATCGGAATATGTGCAAATTTTTTCGTAATTAGGGGCAGTTTCTGGTGGATTTTAGGGCGGATTTCGTGGAAAAATTTTACTTTTAGCATATAGGTGGGTATACTTTTTGTGTGTAAGTAAGTAGATTTATTTGCCTGAAATTTCGATTAAAAAGATTTGAATATGGGAACATGTACTAGGATCGGAGATGTGAGCAATTTTCAAGCGATGGGCAGTATAGTTTCTGCCGATTTTATGAATGATTTTGAGGTAAAATTTTACTTTACGCATCGAAATTGTGGCAAGTAATTTCATAATACGAACACAAAATACAACCTGTATTTTATAATATTAATCTCACATCTTCTCATATACAATGAGAAATAGTTTGTGCAGCTAGTTTTTTTAATATTGTAACATTTTAGTCGAATGTGAATCTAAATATATGTGGGAATATCGGGGGATTTGCTTCACAAAATGATGAAAATGAAAATCGACATCCGAAATTAATGAAATTCGGCAGATGCGTGTGTTATTTTTAATGTCCAGTTCCTCGGTTCATTATTTCCCTGGTTTTCCGGAGAATCTTTGAAAAACAAAATACTAGTTAGTAATATCCCAATTAGATTTTGAAGATCTATAAGCAAAGCAACAATCTTAAATTGAAAAATATCACATCCCTAATAAATAAGCAGCATCAGGAAATTGTAAAAAAAACGAGGTAGGTACTGAACAAAAAAATATATATTTCAGAAATATTGTTACTGGTTGCCTATTATTTTTTAGAAGCGTAAGCCTGATGTAGATTAGAAAAAAAATCAAATTGAGAAAAGTTTTCTAGACCAAGCACAATTTCATTAGTGCAAAAAATTTTGGGAATTAAAAAATCAAATTGAGAAAAGTTTTTTAGACCAAGCACAATTTCATTAGTGCAAAAAATTTTGGGTATTTCATTTATAACTTTACCGATTATTTACACTTATTTAGTCAACTCCAAACTTATTTTCAAAACACTAACTTGACTTTGGATTCGATATAACATAGAGGAATGTGAAGTATGTTCAGTAACATAGTATCTAGCGGCAGATGTAAGATGTTATAGTATTATCCCACAACACCTTCTGAAGTTACACATAGTAACTGAACGACACACACGTGCATTATTTTTTAATAAAGATAGGTATATTTCTAATACACATTGCATTAGGCAAATAACCCAAAAACATATCTGAGATATATTTCTGATGTTCCAAACTATCCAGATTTCGAATTCACTCGGGATCTCTGACCAAGTGGACAGATCTCTCTCGAATAGTCGATCAATCTCGAAGTGTGTTTTAGTACTGCACACCAGACCTGAGAACAATATTTTAAGAACGGTCTTATTTTCGATTGTATAAGTGTGTCCCGACATGACTACACCACTAACGTTGCTCCTGACCTAAGCGTCCTATTTTACAAGAAAAAGTTTTATGCGCCACACCAGTTGATGTGCATAAACATAAAACCTGTTGGTGCTGCGAAATATAACAAAGAGCGGCTGAGCAATGTTAGGACATACCTAATCAAAATCCAACACATGCATGAGCACAGAGAAATGGATGTGCGTTTACGTCCCTCTATTGGGCTTTCCTGGTGAAGAAGAGTGCTTGCGATTGTCGTGCGTTGAACTTGACAAAGTTTCTTTCCATCAGTGAAGTGTGACACAAGAATGCTGTCGTCCTAGAAGCTGAATAAAGATCTTAGACATTAATGAACATCAGGATCAACCATTTTTTATCAATAAAATAGTTCTATATTATACAGTGTGCATAATGATTGATTCCGAAAGAGGGCAATTGAACCAAATTTTGAAAGATACGAAATGACTAAAAATAATAATATATTTCAGTTTTCATATACAGGGTGCCGAGGAGCCGCTCACACCCGAAATCGCTGTACATTTTCTTCCTAAGTTCCCCGAAACCCTCCGAAATCCCAAAATTCTTCGGAAATCGTTTCGAAATCACGAAATCGTTCCGTAATCTCGAAATCACATCCGAAATCCTTTCGAAATCTCGAAATTCTATTTAAAATTCAAATGGATTTCTCGAAATCCTTAGTGGTATATCGCGTCAAAAATCTTGAACAACATGGGCATTATTGCCGGTTTTTAATTTTTTTCTGCTGATAATATAAAAACAGTTTCTTAAATTTTTGTTGGTAATTATTGGTATTAGCGTGTATATTGTTTTTTCGGTTCTTTTTTGCGTACCCCCTATTTTTTTAGAACACGAATCCAATGTTTTTTTTTTCGGTTTTTCGGGAAAAATATGATTTAATTATTTCAGTTACTGAAACTATCGCCGATCTTGACGGAATTTGGCGGTACGGTCGATTTTGGGATGCTTATCATGAAACTGAATTCAGTTCAACCTTTCATTCAGCGAGATATGCATCCTCAAATTTGAAAACCGGTTTTCCTGATTTTCCATCCTTTAAAAACCAACACATTTTATTCAATCATTTAAACGCATAAAGTGATTCAAATGTGTTGGCTTTATGGCTTCAATTAGAAAAATGGAAAACCGTGACAAAATGGTTTTGAACTTTGAGGATGAATATCCCGATAACGAAACGTCGCCTAATCGAATTGACTTTAATCGAATTGATTCGTAATGAGCATCCCAAAATCTATACCATGATGCCAAATTTCGTCAAGATCGGCGATAGTTTCAGTAACTGTAAAATTATCTATTTTTCCGGAAAAAACGACAAAAAACTTTGGATTCGTGATCTACGACCCAAAAATAGGGGTATATGCAAAAACTTCCGAAAAAAACGGTCCACACCCTAATAGCAGTAGGTAACCTCTTTGTTATATTCAAGTTTGTTGAATATAAAATTACTTTTTATTTTATATCGATTTTAGTTGTGCGGTTTAGTTTGGGTTAATTTGGGTTAGAGTTTTTATCATTGAGTATGCGTATATATGAGTAGACTTCAATTAAATTTTTTAACACATTCACTACCAGCTAATAGGACTGACTCAAAGTCAATTCCCAGATCTATCGGAAAACGATCCGAAATCCTTTTCAAATCCCTTAAAAATTGCCGAAATCCTTACGATTTCCGAAAACGATGTTAAAATTTTGGCCAGTGAGCCGCCCCTCGCAGGATGCTTAACATTTAAGGTATTAAGAAAATCAGCCAAACTAATAAAAAAACAAAGATTTTACCCAAAATTGCGATCAGAAATAACTCAGAAATAATTTTTGTATGTGCCAATACAGTATAATTTTGCAACAATTTTTTTTTCAAATTCTTTGTTATTATAATAATTATGTTTAAGAGTTCAGACTATCTATTAGTTCTGCAAATTTTCTTTATTATTAGATTGTTAGATTTTAATAAATTCTCTACACCCAGTATACGAAAACTTGACAATAATTTATAGTAGAAAAATATGTTCGAAAAATAGTTCTGCACAATATTTATGTTGCTTAAATGATCCGCAAAAAAGAAAAATATTATCGCAAATGTCCTACAATTTGATATTTTTCGCTTCGATTTCCTGTTAAGTGTAATAATTAAATTGAACCACCAAATATCTCAAAATTCCATCAAGTTGGATGAAATACCTACAACATTAAAGTGACAACACTTAATTAACATAAAATTATTTCATTGGCCTGCTGACCATTATTAGGAAAATAGAATAGGGTGTGTGCTTAAGACCACACAACAGAAATGAAAAGTTCAACAAATCGATATATTTTTTATGGTTTTTAAAACCTAAATAAAATTTTAAAACATAGTTTCTCGGAGGGCGTCATATCCCTATGGAAATACGTGTCTTAAAAATGTATAATAATATATGATACAGACCGGAATAATACGTATTTATTGTAATAGTTAATTATTATAATATTTATAATAAAATTTGACAGTCAGGTCGATGATTATTCGAATTAATATCGTACAGACACTCAGACGATATACCGAGTGATCCAAATATTACTTTAAATGCCGGCTTTACCCGAAGGAGCGTTACATAGCCGAGCAGTATCGTTCACTACCCAGGAAAAAGTCTGCGAAACACGTCAAAACAGTGTTAGCTTCAAAAAGTGTGCTAAACGCACTTCAAAAATATATCTTGAAAATCAAAGCAGCATAAATAACCCAAGATTAGCACAGATTTGGAGCATATTTAATTTTTTTTTATATATATTGCAATTGAGGTGCGCAGTATCAAGTTGGTGGACTATTAGAAGTAGTTGTATTCGAGAACCAATCCATCAAGATATAAATAATTAATAGTACGCAAGTAGCCCGAAATAACTACAAGGTTCAAATATCTCATTTTTTACATCAGATATTTGGCGTCATAAACGACAAAATATTTATATTCCGAAAACCGACGAGGCACAAAATTTCAAATTAACTACACATAATTAGCAGGCATATAATTACAATTCAAATTTTAAGCACAACTCTGGAGCATTAAATTGAAGATTATCAGCGATGTACCTATATCTTGAAAACTACCACATCAAAAGGATGAAATCAGCACTTAGAATAAGCCAAAATAATTGTTTCATAATGAAAAGTGAGTATGAAACTCGCACGTTAATAGCGGACTAACAGCAAGAACTTATTTCATGGAAACCAATGCAGCACGATCTTGTAAATAAGTAGCACAAAGTAGTATAAAATTATAGGACATATTTTGTATTCTAATTGGAAAATGAATCCGGAAACCTGTAGTACTACCAGAGTACAAATACTTATTTATACCGTGGTACGACTTGAGTACTTTTACCCCCTGTTTACATTTTTTTACATAGATTTATCCGTTAAAGGTTCTAATCGGCAATTCTAAATCAGGAGTTAGAGTACGATATTAAAATATTGTCCATTTAGCGCTTATAAAAGTATAGCTCCACCTTGAATAAAAAAAGACACAAAAAATGAAATTTCAAAACATATTTTCGAAAAATTAAAACTAACCTACATGTAAGAAAGAAGATAATTTGTTGTGTGTATACAAAATGACTTTCAAGAATTTCACGAAGCAATATCTCAACTAAGAGTACACGGAATTATAAAACCATTCTAGTTTCCCTGAGAAGATTCTTTAAAGGTAAATGTGAATGAAAATAAAACTTATTGAATTTAACGAATTAAAAGCTAATCATCCCCTTTAAAAATGTCCCTTTACCACCCTGCCTAAACTAGAAATCCGAAAAAGATTTTTCGGAAATAATAACGCCCATCAAAATTACACATTAAAAATTGTAATAGTACCTCAGCGTCATTAAAATTGGGTTTTTTTGTCCAAAGCCGAAGTTTAAAGTACCAATTTTAAAAAGGTTCAGAGGAGTATAATTCATAATTAAGGTTAATTTAGGCTTATTACAGACCGTTGCTGAGACTGGGACTCATTCATGGCGCCGTGCAAGGTGTCTAGTAATTTTTTAATAACACTGTCGATTTACCAAAATATTTTTAATTCCATTCAATAGGAAATATTTTCAAGGATAATGCCGCTCTTTTAGATGTGAAGTTTTAATAATAGCTTGTTCGATTTTTTCTCATTTCCGACTTCTTGGCATTTGTAGACGGGAGATAACATCTTTATCTCATACTGGAACTAAAATTAGTCAATGAAGTTGCTTACAACTTATTTTTTTAGTATTTACTCGGACATTGGGATTCAGTAATTCGTGTACAGAGTGATGGCATATAATGTTACAAAGTTACCCCCTTTACCATTTTTGTTTTTCGCACTAGGATAAAATGTTTGATATAAAAGTTGAAGGGATTTATGAAATTATATGATGCGGCATATACCTTTGTATATAATAATAATAATAATAATAATAATAATAATAATAATAATAATAAT
>MU182061.1:370418-387930 GCA_016904865.1 Pissodes strobi
AATAATAATAATAATAATAATAATAATAATAATAATAATAATAATAAATTAGCAGTATACAGTTGCAGAAACGAGTGACAGGCCAAACTCGAATGTTTTGATTTTTATATCTATCACGCTTGATTAAGAAAGATGAATCAAACATTTTAAGCTTGACAACACTGCGTCTGGACGGTGACGCCGATGACGTCAAATGGTTTGGTATTTTTGTGGCTGCTTTATTTGGTTGTGCTGTTTACTTTTTCTGTGATTTATTGTGCGATTCTCATAACTTCCCACCTGAATTATTGACTTTTACTATTGATGATTGAATATACATATTTGGAGTTTATGTGACTATTTTAGAGAAATATCTAGAAGAATGTTATTCTCAAAAAAAAAACATCATGTTAAAGGCTGAGAAACAAATTCAATTTTGATTGGCTAATAAGCAATGAGCATAATATAAATATTTCTTTTACAACTCTTAAATCTATTTATCGAGGTGGTGTAAGAGAAAAAAACCAAAAAGTTAAAGAGGAGTAAAAAGAAATAAGATATCCCAAAAGAAAAATTAAAAAGTTCAAACATTTTGATGTAAATTATAATGAACTATTAAAGAATTGGGTTCGCGTGCAATGTATGTGAGACGCTACAAAAAGAAATTGGAAAAGTGCAGAAGCTTAGCGAAACATCTTTATTCTCATTGGCTTCATTAGACATTGGCCTTATGTTTAATTTTGCGTTTGTCATAAGTTGAACTTATGCCACTCTCAATTACTGTGCTTTCATTTGTTAAATAAGGACCACCCTTAAATAATAATCGAAAATGGCATTATTGCAATTTAATTAATTTATTTGTCAAATTCACTTAATCTATTGAAGGCATCGACAACCAATAATGATAATAATCTGTACGGTTATATTAAATTTGATAAATGGGAAGGAAGATTCATAGTCTGTTTTGCCATTCAGTTTCATAATGTTCTTTCTCTTAGCGATATTATTCGTATTGTCTGTAAGACCATACTATCAAAACCAAATAAATGACATTGTGCATTATTTGCGATTGGTTATTTAATTGAACCTCAAAATTTTGGAAAAATAATGAGAAAAAAGAGATGGTTGGATCACACTTCATCTGCATTTGCTTCCCTTGGAGACAGGCAAAGAAAGCAAGGCAGCTTTCTGTATCTTGGATGATTTATTTACATTCAGTTGCTCATCTCTCCCCTTGTATCTGGATAAACCGCTGTTACCGAGGCTGGTAACTGAATGGCAGGCAATCCTATAAGGTTTTCATTTTCAATTTTCGTTGGAAATCACTGAAAATATAAGCAATGCCATTTGATCGAAGAAAAGCTAATTAAAGTTTAACTTTTTGATATTCCGGAACTAAAAACTTAATGCTGTAGAGTCTTTATAATGAAATTTAAAGATTAAATGCAGTTGGCGAGTTTTTATAAATTTTATTATTATTTACTTGCATGTACAACAATTCGCAATAGTTCATAGAATATTAAATAATCACAATTTTCGATTATTTCAGATCCACAGACATGGGCGCCATAAGAGGTTAGGGGGTGGAAGGGAGTGCATTTGCAACCCCTGGCCTGTAATTAAAATTGTGAAAGAAGCAAGTAATGTTTTATTTTAGATCATTTATTTTGTATGTATCCATCGATTTTACCTAATTTGGTAATAATTGGGCTCGCTAGTTACGTTCTAATGAAAAATTACAGAATAATCAAAACATATTTTTACTTCTACTTGGAATTATGTTAGTGTTAAAAATATTTTGTACTTGCACCTCAAAAGCTGTGTTCATCAAGGTGTAATCAATACTTGTGATTGCTATGCAATTATATCATAATACTTTATTGAAATATCATATATGATAATATTATTTGTTCTCTGATAATGTTAAATACTCTGCAATTCAGATGATGCTGCACTTTAAATGGAATTTCTTAGTTGAAAACTTGACGCTCTCAACAAGGTTATTTACAATCAACTGCATAATGGCGGTTGGTCTTAACGGTTATTTCGATAACAATAAGAATATTTATTAGCGTCTAGTAAATAATTACCCAATTATCTTTGCAAAATATTTGGGACATTAAAAATTGCCTGTTTCTTAGCACCTATTTTAATGGTACTATTTATTACCTGAAATCTATTCAATGTTCGCCTTCCGTAATTACTTGGTTATCGTTGACGTCTACAACTATTAAATGAGATGTTACCGGTTATCTATGGTAAATAATTTCTTCAATCGTTGGTTTTTAAATCATTATTTCTTAAGATAATCTTTTCGAGAGATGATATTTTCCTTCTAGTAAAGTTTAGGTTAATTTTCACACATTTCGCCCAGCTAATTACCTCCAGTTAAACTTCAGTATTTTTCCTTTTGTTTCATGTAATAATATAATCGATGTCATTTCGTAAGTGTACTAAAATTATTCTGTTGAATTTGTTATTATTGTCATATTCACAATATTGGTCTCATTAAATTATCAGCTCATTTACTGATAGACATCACCAACGAATAAATTACAGAATAGGTATCACAATTTTCTTACCATCATAACGATGCAGTTTCGCCATATAAATATGCAATATTAATGCCACCATTCGTGTCTCTTCAAGTTGTAAATTTGAAACTTTATTTACTTAAATGTGTTTAATAAAATAAATTCTCCACTGGTAGGCTTTTAGCGGAGACTAAATTCTAATATTCAATTAAATAGGTACTATTTAGTACCTACTTAACTGAATATTAGAATTTAGTCTCCCCTAGAAGCCTACCAGTGGAGAACTTATTTTATAAAACACTTCGATTGTGTAATACAATCAAAGAAAGTCGTTCTCAAAAACAGCAGCAAACAGCTGCGCTCGGTCATGGATAATTTTTCCCTACATCACATTAAAATAATTGTCTATTTAATGGCAGATTCATTTAGATACAAATTTTATAGAACAAATTAGCGTTTATTGTCATTTTCAGCATAACATTTTCATTATGCTCATTATCCTCATTAGCTGATTGGTATTTGTCTTCAAATAGTTTCAGACATGGCATGCCAGAAGGCACGGAACGAAAATTAACAGAATTTCATTTCCGGTAAAATTACTGTCGATGGGCTTATAATTACATAACTCGAATTGGAGCTATTCATTGCATATGTTGGCTCTTAAATTTAACCCTCTCCAAGAAAAATAAAAAGTTGTAATTTACAGTTTCTTCGCGTGTGTACTAGGGAAAATACAAATTTTATAAGCTGCCAGATTTCTATACCAAATTCCAGATATGGTTTTAGAGTAGTAACAAAATTCAATACTGTTCAAGATGGGAAAAATTTAATATTTGCTCTCCAACAGGTTCCAGAAATGTATATTGACCGCAAAACGATTTTTACCTAATAAAGTTTTTAGTACGTAACAGAATTTTAGTACAAGATTCTTGACTTCCTTCCGATGGTTGCAGCAGCCAGCCGCTGTAGCTACTTTAACACAAGATCTATAGTTATTTGATTAAACTATCCAATATATGTTGAGTATGATTTTGCATGGAAAATAATTGAATGCATAATAATTTATGAATTTTAAAATTATTGTGTATGAAATTATATGTCAAAAAGCACAATCATGTAAAAAATATTTGGATAGTTTAATCCATTTAAATTTATAGGTCGAGATACGGCTAGATTATTTCCTGATTAACTTAGATTGAAGCCAACAACAAAGAATTTTATTGATAATAAAATTTGACATTTTCAAACAATTTTTTTGCAAACCACAAATCCCAAATTGAATATGTTTGGCTATAAATACATATAGAGAAAATTATAATTTTTGTTTTATTCCGTACAGTTATAAATGTTGTAATAAAAATTTAGAGTAGTAAAGTTGGCATGTAAACATTTCAAATTTTGACGTGTTTTATGTCAAAATATTTGCATAAAAATTCTATCGAAAATGGAGCTTTACTGATAAAAATCAATAATATTAGCTCATTCAAACGATTAACCAATGAATGTTTTTTTTATAAACTCGAAATTTTAATTATATAAAATATATAAAAGGTATGATTTTTCCAATATATCATAATGCAATTTTAAATCAATAATTATTTGTGCTTTTAAAAGAAAATAACAGAAAATCTATATCTGTCTCATATAAAATATGAGCTGTTGAGTGGTGTAAGTCAATTTTTCCATGATTTGATTTAACGTTCAAAAATAAAGACTCCTTTCCATGCAATAGTGATGGAGGTCAAAATTTGTTTTAATCATCATTTTAGTGCCAAACTACACCAGCATGATTTCCTCTACATATCATCCGAGTACGCTTGTTGGCTGACTAGTGTTACCGTCCTGAATAAAAATAATTAATTAACGAGCTTAGGGCAGAAATGGACACAGTCTCGTTAGGTACATTTGCACTGCGATTTCTTCCCATAATTCAATTTTTAATTACCAATTACTGTATTCTTAGCTTATTAATATTGTACGGCGGTGGACGCTTTTCAACTTTGTTAATTAATTTTTAAATAGGTTTCGAAACATTTTTGCCTCGTATATACTTAAGTCTGCGGTTATAGCGATGTGTATGTATACGTTATTGTAATTCACCACTAAATGTTGCTTTATTAAAAAAAATGGCTAATAATTAATGATCATATTTCGACTTACCCACTCTATCTGTCAGTCAGAAATATATACAACAGTTCCTTGAACAGTTCAGAGAATGTGTTAGATGAAAAACGTAGTGAGTAATTTAATAAATAACTTAATAATAAAATATGACTTGATATACCGAAGGCAAATATCCATTATTAGATCTAGGCATGTGTTTTGAATTTTGAGTAAATGTTATGAAAGAGATACAAATATATATCGCTTGCAATGTACTTTACAGAACTGTAGCATTCATTCCCTACAAAGTGACATTTTTGACATGCATCAATTTTACATTTAACGGCTTAGAATCAAATACAAATTTTCTTGCATCCACCATTTTGTCAGAAAATCGAAGTTTATAGCTTATTCTGAAGCAAAATATTATATGCTTTATATTTGGTTCCGTTCAATGGAAACCCAAAAAAGTTCTGGAAATTTTTATCCTCCAGCGTAATCTAGATGAAACTGATAAATGGAAATGTTTCTGTAAATCACTGACTCATAATTATGAATTTACAATTTTATTTTAATGTGAAAACAAGTCGAAACGATAATGTTCTACTTACTTCAGTATACAAAATTGGATTACGCACATATTTTTAATGGTTTTTTAATACTAAAATGCGTGGAATATATTTTTTTATATTTTAAAAAAGCTTGCCTATGCTTATAACATTACGACAATTATGATCAAAAACTACTTTGAACTTCGATTGGCTCGTTAACTTAATCAATGCATTTATTTTATTTAGTAGAGACTAATCATAGCACAAGGTTTTTCATTTAGATATCTCCTTCTTTGACCAAAGCTTAGTACCTACTTCTGAAATTCTCCTAACACAATTTCCTTTCTCAATGGTGCAGGGCATATGATTGAAATACGCCAAATTTCCCTGTTTAATGACCTACAAATAATAATTTCAGAATGTCTTATTTCATTTTCTTTTCGGCACATTAACATTTTTCTTGGCATAATTATAGCGCATTTTCTTCAAATGTCCTAAATACACCATTTTGTCATATCTTGTCATGTCTTTTAACGTTTTGAAATTGTCGAACTTCCCTAACTCGAATCTCCAAGGGACACGAAGTTAGTTAAAGAAAATTCGAGTTATAAAAAAATACACTAAAATCAGGCTTTTTCAGTTTATTACAAAAAAAAAACATTATCTACAAGGCAAATACCTATACTAAATTGTATGTACAAGAAAATCCAACTTATAAAACAAAATACATAGGTACAGGATGTTTGATTATATTTACGTTTGATTATATTTACGAGCTTTAATTTTATTAAAACAGAAAAAACAGTTTTACACAAAAATTTTAGGTTTTTTTCCATATCATCTTTTGAAATTATCAGGAAAAAAAATATCGCATCAAAAAATTTAAAAATATAGGCAATTTCAACTTTTTTAATTGTAACACTCTGTATATTAGGCACTAAAACGAAAGATCTTTTTTTTTTACTTCAAATTCAATATGTTGATGATATTTGGGTGTGGGTGAGCCATTCTTGAGATATATAAGCTTAAATTATAAATAAATTGCAAAAAAAACCGTAACAATGTAATTGTTTCCATGCCTTTCTCAACACCAATATGGAACCTTTTTGCAATTTCTTGCCACTCCTCACTCCAAATGGGTAAATGGGTATAAAAATTCGACCTATTGCTTGGGCGTGCTGAATATCCGTTCGAGTTTTAGAAATATTCGAGTTATAGAAATTCGACTTACGGAGATAAAATTACATAGCGAGATTGTAGAAACCTAATTATATTTAAACAATATTCGACTTAGAGAATATTTCGAGTTAGGGAAGTTTCACTGTAGTTACTATAATCATATATTTAATACTCCTATATCGTGTGTGTGTGTGGAGGGGCAATCCGAAATGTTGACACTAAAACCAAGGTCGAAAAGAAATTTTTAAACATTTGTTAGGTTAATATAATACATATCTTCTAGTGCATAGGGTGGGGCAACTGTCCCCCTTACACCCCCTGCGTTCCGGCGCAATGATTCTAAGTTCTCTATTTAGCTTCTATTCAGATTTTTAATTCAAAAAATATTGCTAATATTAACCCAAGAATTGCTTTAACATTTCAAACTTTATTTTTGCGTTTTCTATTTAACTTTTATGGGATAACACGATGCCCTTTTTAACATAGCAAACTTTTCTTATTTTAATTTATATCACAAGAAATGAAAATGATGAAAATGAAAAAAAGCCTAGTTAACGTGGTTAGAAAGTTCCTTATATCACTCGCGTGTTGAAAATTTTTCACATACAACGTAATATTCTAAGTTCTCTACTTATCTTCTATTACGGTTTTTATTTGAATAAATATTGCTATTATTAAGCCAAGAACTGCTTTATCACTTCAAACTTTATTTTGTGCGTTTTCTATTAAAATTATACCCTAACAGAATGCCCTGTTTAACCTAGCGAACTTCTCTTTTATGTCACAAGAATGAATATAATATTTTCCAACAAGACTGTCAAAACGTTTATTTTTATTTACCTGTGATTTATAGCACAAAGAAGTTTGTAATAGTTTTATTTTGTTTTTTTTTTCAAGTTTGAGTGTTCCAATACTGTAAAACATTTTTGTATAAAACTAATAGACTCTCAAAACGTTTTATGTTTTAAAATTTTATTG
This sequence comes from Pissodes strobi, assembly GCA_016904865.1. NCBI lineage: Eukaryota > Metazoa > Arthropoda > Insecta > Coleoptera > Curculionidae > Pissodes > Pissodes strobi. The sequence goes on from MU182061.1 coordinate 377,743, forward strand.
TGTTGCATTTTTGGTAACTGTAAATCGCTCTCATTCTATCATAATATAGATTTTGTGCGACACTCTTTTTACCCATTAGTTTAAGCGTCTGTATTGGTTAGGATTTTTATTTATTTTCTTTTCAAAATTAAATCGTATTTGATTAGAATATTACGGAATAAAAGTTGTATCTCTTTCTATTCGCTATGTGCATCTGCTGAGTGGGATGGCAATGGACAAGAATGATCCTGGAGTGCAGACCACGCAGAGGGCGCCCGCCGACGAGGTGGACTGACGACCTTAAAAGAATTGAGAGGAACTTGATGAGTGTAGGAAGTCTATGTTCAGCAGTGCACTGATGGGCGGATGGGCTGATTGATGATGATGATGAGGATGCCCTATTTAATATAGAGAACTTCTGGTATTTATGTCTCAAGACTGAATACAATATTTTGCTGATGAAAATGGGAATAAAAAAGGGTTAACATGGTTAAAAAGTTCCTTATATCACACGCTTATTGAAAAAATTTTCACATACAACTTAGGTACTAGTTCTCTATTTATATTCTATTAAGTTTTTTATTTCAATAAATATTGCTATTTTGAACCCAAGAGCTACTTTAACACTTCAAACGTTTTTCTTGTGTTTTCTATTTAACTTTTATACCATAACAGGATGCCCTGTTTAACATAGCGAGCTTCTCTTATTTTAATTCACGTCTGAAGATTGAATAAAATATTTTCCTACGAGCACTGATGAAAATCAAAAAAAAAAATAAAGTTAACGTGGTTAGAAAGCTCCTTATAACAGACGCGTGCGGAAAAAAAATTCAACACACGTGTTGAGCAGTACATATAGAGAAAATTGAGATAACAAAAGTTCGCTGTAACCGAACTTTTGTTTTACTGTACATTATTTTGTATAAAATATGTAATGTACCTACCTATAATGTGAAACAATAAAATGTAAAATATTACTGAAAAATCATTAACATATTTAGATATAGTTCTTACTCACTCCCAATGTTTCTTTTAACAGGGATAATAGTTTCACCTGTTTAGCTATAATTGCAACTATTGCCAATGTGAAGCTGCTAAATATTGTCCTATATTATAGTTGTTCGGACATGGTTTGTCCTCGATTCTCTTTAAATGCTGCTCATAATTCTGGATGTTTTTTAGGTTAGTTATAATTCATTTATTTAAAAAAAAAATAATTTGCGGCTTTTGAGACAAAATAATTTGTACCTACCTACCATAGGCGCGTTCGGGATGCTCGCACCATTCACTCCGTGCATACCTAAACTACTCCAGTCGTTTTTTCATAATTTATTGGTTACGGCATTTATTTGATTCAAATTTTCTACATTATTACGCCAAATAGAAGATATATTTTATGGGTCATATTGATATTTACTCTTGCATTTTAAATATGCTTGCTCGTGGTCGTTTCTAACTTAACAGCAATCGACTAGCCACAAGAATTTTAATAGTGTAAAACCATTAAAGTGTGAAACTAAATTATCAGAATTCCGAATTGATTTCTTTTGGTTTATAAGCTAAAAATTTTTTATGAGGCTTCAATACTAAGCGAAATATTTATTAGGCCAGATGAAATAAGACATAATTAATATATTTCTGAAATTCCATTACATATATAGTAAGTGCATAGTACAACTTTTTTTCTACAACTGCTTAACATTTTCTAATAACTTTAAAAGATAAAAAAGTGAAAAAAACTGAAAAGTTCAGGTATTCCAAATTAAACATAAGATTGTATATTTAAGATAAGCTCCGTTTTGTCTAAACAAAAGTCAAAAGTGCGAACAAAACAGCGTTGGCTTTGTTCTGTCCACCATTGTTTGGATTAGCTTTTGTTTTATCTGATTGTGCACGAAAAGGGTTCTCGTTCAAATTGAAATTGAATGTGTGGCATTGAGCGACCGTTTTCTTCTTAGTTGTTTTATCTATTACCTAGAATGAATAAAATAGGACGACCTATACTGAAGTATTCAATAGTATGCATTTTAAACAAAGTGATGTCGCACGACCCGAGAACTATATATTGCACAATAGGTGCTAAGATTTTATTTTATAATTATTGGCTTAATTAATTCTGCATTGTTGATAAGGTTTCTTGCGCCTGGTAAAGTACATCGATTTTGTAAGATAACGTTCCTATTTGAGCGTCTTTGGTTCAATATAATTTTTTTATGAAAAATTAAATTATAAATATTACTAATCTTGTTTTTCTTCACGCAATTGTTTTAATTTTTAATTCTGCCAATGTCAAACTATGTAATTACAACAAAATTGTTTCCTAAATCATTTATCACCGTAAAAAAAGATAATTGCACTTATTATTTTGTGAAATTATTTTGACTTATTGTTGTATGTACCAGGGGCTATTGAAAAAGGAGTAATATTTTACCTGACTACTTGGTATTATATTCAGCTATCCCGGAAATCAAGTAGAAGCGAAATATTGATTGTGACACAATGTATTTTTGGTATACATAATATTATCTCCTATATTGTTTTGATGGAAAATTAGCCTTATATACTGCTCGAATTATTAATAAATAGGACTGCTTCGGTTCAAGTTTCAGGGTTGAAATTATTACACTATTTTATTGATATGAACCAAGCTAACATGCGTACAAAAGACTACGTCTCGATGGCAGATCTGCTTATATTAAGTATAAGAGTATAATAAGGCTTAAAACACTTGTAGTAAAACGTTTTTGCAATCTGGTCAAGTTGGTCATTTGTCAAATCAGTTAAATGTGGTGTACTTGCGGTGGGAGAAACATGACGCAGGCGCGTCGTTGTGGCCGTACATGAATGAAATGTTTGACGCGCTTCGGCCGCCATCTTAATTATTTTCATTGATTACATTATCCCCTCTTATCATATTTTATAGATCAAAAAAGCGGAATTCTAACTCCAAAATATTAGATATCATCGCCTTCTCGGCTTCTTCATTTAGTGCATTTTCATGGCGATCGGGATGTTTTCTAGTATTCACCGCAATTTTATTTGTATTTGCAACTTGTCGTAATATTGGTGCAGGTAGGTTAAAAGTTTTACTTGCACGGACCTATCCCATTTTGTGGCCAACAGTTGGCAACCCTGTCGAGCACGACAGCATACCTCTATATCTTGCCCGGAACCCATCTATGCCAATTTGCTCGCAATATACGTTTTCAATGAATGTCTAAAAATATAGTAAAGAAAGCTAAAATGAATATCTATAGACATTGGGGAGCATACAGGCGGAGCTGCGAACATTCCCGAATAATCCCCGCGCCACCTTTTATAATAGTATAATGCTTGTAGACCACGCAAAACAAACAGAAGAATTCACATCCCCTAAATTGAAGCATGACGCATTCTCGGACCAATCAGTTCAATCGTATGGTCCTCCGTTCGCTTGGCTCGCTCCGGGGCGCAACCAAACAAAACGAACCCAAATTTAAAACGGAAACAAACATAACCATTAAAAACATTAAAAAACACGTCTTGCCACCGACGGGAATCGAACCCGAGCTGCCATTTCACAAGCACAGCGTCTAATCACTGCACTAGCAGAACTGCTAATAGCAATTCACTGAACCGTAAATAGGTACATGGGTAATTCTGACGCCCATGGTATTTTATCTAGAACACGATGGCGTTCGAGAATTTTCGGAGCTCCGTCTGCCGGATCCCCAAATCTTTTACTGCCGATCCATTAACTGAAGTAAGCAATATTGCCAATATGTTCTATAATTTGGAATGTAGTAAGAACTTTTTAACATATGGTTTGCGTGCTATAGGCGTGCCGTCCTGCCCGTATATGTAAGACATTGGTAGAAAGTTCCTGCGATATCTTTCCCTGTATGTTTTCCTAGAGAAAGTACAAAATCCAGAGTTATAGATTGTAATTGCCACGAGTCATCAATGTAATGACAAGTTATGCCATAGTAAGATCTTCATTTAAAAAATATGTTAGAATAATTAATTATATATTTGACATTTTTATCTGCGATATTTCGAGACTTTTGCGAGACTCTCGTGCGAGATTTGAGACGAGACTTCTAGAGAGTCTCGTCTTGTCTCGCAAGGAATATTTGAAGTATCGTCTCGAGTCTCGTCTCGAATACGAGATGAGAGAGATTCTCGCAAACGAGAATATCGTAGGCATCACTACACCTAAATATATATTAACCAAACATAATAAAAACTCAACATGATTTACAAGCGAATAGTACACTTAGTTAAAATGGATAAGTTCTCAGGGTCTCTGAGAAATGGAATTATATATTTTTAAAAATATTTGATAAAATGTAAAAATCTCATAAGCTCGCCTTGCTTTGCTTATGTTGAAATGGTGTTATAACTATTTTACGAACTAAAGTAACACTCTAAATATTTCTAGGGGGCAGCTTCGCTTAGTCGATTGTCATATCCAGAGGAACATTTCATATTAGCGATCTATTTAGTGATACTATAACTACCAGATTATTCACTTCCGTCGCAAAATCGATTGTCTCTTGCCTAAACCCTTCCTAACTTCCATTTTTGAGAATGGTAAAATTTAAGATTGCCTAAAAACTACGCTATTAGAAATAAACGATGGCTGCTTGAGGTTCTATGTGTTTTTTCTTTAGAAAATCCAAATTTATTTTTGCTAAAATAAAAAAAAAGTATAATTTATTTCGATTGCGAAGCGCAAAGGAAATTCCCAGAAAAATAAAAAAATCAATAATTTCTTAACCGAAGATTTTATTTGCTCTAAAAAAATAACAACTAAAATAAAGAGTAAAATAAGTTTTAAATACTAACATATAGTATAATTCAAAGGAATTATTCTAGCTATGGAATCTAAATTAATTATGTTCTTTATAAACATGCATGAAATAATTAACTTCAGATAATAGACATTTATATAAACAAAAGGTTACGGAATATGTAAATTTTAGGTATAGGAAGCATAGCCAACAAGCAAAAATTAATTGATTTGTTATTTACTTAAATTACTGTAAATGTTTACTAATTTTGATGCTTTTCCTGCTCTAAGTTGATTTCAGCTTCTACCGAGGCTTCTACCAAAACCAAATTGCCAAAATGGAAAAATAATATTCCTTGTAAAGAAGCACTTAATACCTGGCAGCTGGCATACATATTTGATAAAGTTATGCCAATCATCAAGTAATGATAGTGTGATGGGTTAAATCAAAGAAAATGCTACTACGATAGAATTTTCTTTGGTTAAATAGACAAATTTAGAAAACGTCACAATTTCCAAAAAGCAACATCCAAGACGCTCATCAATAACTCGAAATTTTATTTAACCCTGGTAATAGTGACTGTATTTTGGAGTTTCACAGTAATTTGGTCCCTCTACTACCAGCTAAGAGTGTTAGAGATCCCGGTGCTCTAACTATCTAGGCTCATCCAGATTAAGTCGATTAATACAAGACTTACTAGTCTTATAGATTAGTGGTGGAGATTAATCAGATAAAACTAAGAGCATATTGTTTTATATGCTCGTGTAGTAGGTATATAATCGGGCATAGATGAGCTACCCAACGAGCTAAATAAATATGGTGGAAAACACCAGTAGATGCACTAGAGGTATTATTTAATAAAATAATTCGGCAAAAAGAAATAGCATCGGAATGTAAAGACAGCGTCACCACAATATCTATTTTTAAAAAAGGAGGAAAAGCTGACCCGAAAAATTACCGAAGGATCAGCTTCCTAAGCTCAGTTTTAAGACTGCTGACAAAAATACTGTCGGAACAGATTACTGGAACATGAATCAGTGAAGAGCAACATGGGTTCAGAAGAAATAGATTAACCATAGATGTCATCTTCAATATTCATCAGATAGCGGAAAAGGTAATTGAATTGCATTTATGTGCTTTATAGACTTAACACAAGCCTTTGAAAGGCTCCTACATAAGAGAAATATACATCCAAATAACGTTGATGTCATCAAAGAAATAAGCACTCGTAATCACATATACACGAAGACCGAACACAAGTTAACAAAGTCGCAGAAGGAATCAGACAAGGATATAGCCTGAGCCTTGCCCTCTTCAACATCAAAATGGGTGAGATTATCTCGGACGTAAACCAAACTGGAAGAAGATACAGGATGGACAACCAAGAAATAAAAATAATGTGCGATGACGATGCAGTCAACTTACGAAGATTATTGTTCCAGCTCGAATAGACCGCAAAAAGGTTTAATATGCAAATATCTGAACAGAAAACAAAGTCTCTCACTATATCAAAAGAAACAAGAAGATGTAAGGTAATGAACTTTAAATACCTCGAAACAAACATCACCAACAGCAAGGACTTAAGGAATGAAGTACAATCCCAAGCAACAAAGGCCGTATTAGTATGAGGATACCTGAGAGATATCATATGGAGAAGCAAACATACGAGCACAAGAAGTAAAACAAGAATAGGTATATAAAACCTGCGATAATCCCGTAATGGCATATGTTATAGAAACTGGAGCAGAAAACACGATCACCAAACGCATCTTAAGAACGACGGAAATGCGGATCCTCAGAAGCATAATGGGACATACATTATATGATGTCCATTATATGATCATAAGAGAAGCAGCGAAATAAGGGTAGAATGTGGAACTCAGGATGTAGTGAGATGGGTACGTGTAAGAAGGAGAGAGTGAAGAGACCATGTGGATAGAATAGCCGACAATCGACTGTCAAAGATAGCAAGAAATTAGAAGCCAGTTGGCAGACGACTTCTAGGACGACCGCCCAAACGATTGGACGAAAGCAGGATCCCAAGAGTAGAGACTCTTGATGTTGATGAAAACACAGGGCTTAGCCCTAACGTAAGAAAAGAATTATGAAGAAGAAGAAGTGTGGTAGGTATTTTTCCAATATTTGAATAAAGATGAGATCAGGCTAATTCGTTAATCCGTCATGGCAACTGTATGCCGATATGCGCGTCCCGCCATAGGTATGCAAACAATCTTAATTTGCTAATAGAGGCTAGACATATAGTTTCATTGAAACTTGCTCTGTAAAGTGTTATTACGTAAGATGTAACTATTTGTAATCCCTATTCTAGCAGATCTGAAAAATAACATCTTAAACCGGTCACTTACATATTATGTTGAATGCCTTGATGAACAGGCGATAATACCTACTTACTGGGAATATTGTTGGCTCATAGAATTGTATTGTCTCATGTCTCTCAAAAGCTCTTTAAATCCTTTAATAAGAAATGTTGCGCTTAATGCCACACTTTAAAGAGAAATATTATTCCTTGCGTTTAACTATATCAAATATGCATCATGCATAAATGGACTTTAAAATATAGTACTTTATCAAGAGACCCGGTAGTCGCATATAATTGCTTGCTATAATAATTACATAGACCGAGAGTATACAAAGACGGAACAGGAATGTCTTTTGTTTGTTATTACACAGTTAAATATAATTTGATAAAAATGTTAAATACAAGAGTGGGACACATCCTGTTATTATTTAAATAATTATTTCAAATGAAAAAAGAAAATTAAATTATTTAAGTTGCGAAGCATAAAAATAATTATTTCATGGTGGATGAAATTGTCGTTATTAACTATAAAAGGTTTTAACATTTTCATACATGCATCGTTTAATATTTATAGATTTACTAACATGGAATGGTGGTAATATGATAAGGAAAAAACATTAGAATAAAAAACATTTTGTAGACATATTCTATTATAACAATGTAAATAAAATTATGCTTGCACAACTTTAGATAGGTTGGTTCCTAACTAGTGTTTAGGTTTTAGTTAATATTTTCATCTAGAGGGAACCTTTATGCTTATTTACAATTCACCTACAAAAATTTATAACTTCATTTTGGCACTTTTTTTTCAAATCGTCCGTGACGCAATGGGCACAACCCGAAACAGTGCAAACTAGGGTGAGAATAAGGGCATGTCATGAATGGTCATTTTTCTTTAATGAGGGTAGTAAAGCGCCCCTTTAGTGTCGGTCAGTGTGTTTCGAGGGGTGGATTCAACTCTTTTGCCTGTCCGGTTCAACGTCTACTGTTTCTCAAGGGCATTAGGTTGCAGTCCAGGTGTTTGAAAGATATTTTTCTTTTGTGCTAGCCTGGGATTAATTTCGGATGGATTAAAAGTAGTTTCTTGCATAAACTTGCCCACTTGTCTTGAAGATACATTATGTGTGTAAAATGAATACTTGAAAATATTTCATAATTACATATTTTAACAAGGACATCAAGTTTATTTGGTCAGTGTTGAACTCAATGCACTTCGAGTTTATGTTATGTTTGGAAACCTCCTTTCCTATAAAGTTAAACATATGCCTCCACTTATTGCAAAACGATTTTTGAATGAGGGACCTGCTCCATGCAGAGTTACATTGAAGAGTTGCTCTCTCTCGAGATGCAGGGTTACACAATCAAGACATAATTGACGGTTCATGTATATCCCTTGTTTTGGTGCTATTTTTCCTAGTTAGCAACGACGATTTTCAACCTCACTTTCAACTGGGGCCACAACTTCACGTACAAAGAGTAGACTAAATAATACGAAGAAGAAATAATTATTCTCTTTCATATAATAGTTGTTTATTTAGGACTGCATCTCAAGAGACACCAACTTTTCGATAGAGCTTTGCACGTAGCCGTACGATTTGCGATAATTCGTGCCAGACGTCTGATAATACATTCGTCCTAGATAAATACATTGGATGTCACTCTGTAAAAAGTTGTTTCGATTATTTCCTTCCTAGGTTCCTTCCCTTTTCCTACGACAATCTGATGCTTTGCCTGGATGTCAAAAATCAGCTAGGGATCTATAGCATGGGCTTTTTGCTTTATCTACATCTATATACCTTGGCTTAAACAGGGTAAAGTGACCTGAACCTGAGCTTTCCTCAGACAGGAATACCAGGTGGTTTGGTAATCTATCGTTGGTTTAGATCTAATACACAGTGCTTCTATCGCTTTTAACATAGTTTAGCTATTATAGAAGGAACTATTATTCGTCTGAATACATAGCATTGCGTAGTTTTCAGCATGAAAATTGTGTTTCCCCACATAGTTGGTTAGTATCAAAAATGTGTGTTCACTTTTAGATTTGCACGATAAATTCTACTTTCTTTACACTGTGGTACTGGGAATTTCTTTGTGCGCCAGACTAGCCTTTTTGACAGTTGAGATGGGATATCTTAAGCGAAGTTATTGCTATAATATTCCCAATTGTTTGTCATGCATTAATTTTACAGTCTACTGTAGTTAGGCCCATGTTAAGAATTGTATCGGAGTTAACCACATCATGTAAATTTCATTTGTGTCCGTATCGTTCCTGGCTAGTATCATAGTTGTCAGCGATTTTAACTATCTGTGATCAAATCTACGCATTTTTTTTAGATATTGTGTTGAACGACAGGCCAATTTCTGTATTCTTGATACTTCTGTGGTGGCTATTTTTGTTCTATCTTTGGCCTCCGCACAATAGTGTCATAGGCTACCATGGTTCTCTGGCTACTGCCATTTAATGTTTTGTGATTTAAATTATTACCAGCAACAACACTCCTGGTCGTAACTGAAGATGGTGAAATAAAAGTTATTGGCGTCAAGTGAGATTCTTGTTTAAACCATTGCAATGTAGCTTTTTATGAGCCAAAAAATATGTTATTTTTTGTATATGTATATTTCAAGCAATTGTCTCTTAAACTTTTTGCACTTTAAGTCTTCATCAACTATTAGCTTGCAGTAAACATACCTACTACGTTATTGTTGGACAACCGTCCCATAGTCTTACTGTTATAGTTACTGACCACAAAAACAGCACACGGCCTATACTTAATAACTCTAGATATTGTACAGTCAAAAACCGTTAAAATCCATAGAAAAATCCTTTCAAACGATTTCATTTACGTTATCGTGTGATTTCGTTGTTATTTAATTTCACACATTGATAACCGACGTTAATTCCGAGCCAGAACATTTAAGATAAACAACTGTTATTTCAAATATATCGTCTGAAACTTATATGCAATTTATGATGAGTTTACACAGCTTGCATTATTTTGAGATTAGGTATATATGACTAATATTGTATTTCTATTCAAGGATATCCTGTAATCCTATGAAAATCCTCTTAGAATATTGAACTCGCTTGTCACGAGGTTTTCCGTAATCTCAAAATAA
>MU182061.1:392930-409396 GCA_016904865.1 Pissodes strobi
TTTGGATTAAAATTTTTGCATGGAATACAAAAGTTTTTCATTTAGTAGTTTAAAAGTAGCAACGACTCTCCCCTTCTTACTACACTCTCCAGTCAGCATGTTTTTTGGAAAAGTGAAACATACATGGACCAATTTTTTCATTTTTGGTAATTGGAAATGTTCGTTTTTTTACATTTAATTTTTATTATATGATGGGAAAACCCTGAATCCTTTAAAAAGCACGCGCACGTTGTTAAACACTTTTCAAATAATGAATCCATTTGGCAACATGAGTTGGGATTCCGTTTCTGTTGATAAAGTTAAGGTATAAGCACACGATTTTCGCCTCGGGGAAGCTATATATAGTATTACGAATAAAATAATAATAACAATAATCATGAACACCTGGAGGACAAACATAAACATACATTTATCAACAAGAAAAGAAAACAATTAAAAACTCACGCGATAAAAATTAAAAGAGGAATCTCACAAAATACGGTTTCAGATGGGATGTCAGAACAAAATAGGTCACAAAATTTACCACCTTCTCCATATGGATCAAAATATATGCTCCATACAGATACAACAGCAGACATTGGAATTGTACGAATTATAGATAATATGCAGGAGGACGAAACATACAAATATCTTGAATTTTAGTAGAATACAAGAATGGACATACAAAAATATAAAACAACTAACGAAAGAATATAGGAAACGCCTAACAGTAATCTTCAAAACAAAATTAAATACTAAGCACCTATTCAAAGTCATTAACATTTTTACTATCTTACTCCTCACATATTTCTTTAGACTAATAAAATTGACAACAGAAATTACTTATACAACAAACATACACCGCTCAGTCTCTCATAATCTGAACCACAACCACAATAGGTGGAAGCACGTAAGGTAAGATAAAAAGCACCTATATGTATAAACAACGAATATATCCACAAATAAGACGCATACAAGTGAATACAGAAAGAACAACTCTACCCAGAAACAGAGGGTTGTATTAGCGATGCAGGACCAGGTAATAGCAACCAAGAACTACCGAAAATATATTATAAAAAACAGAGAAAAATTACTTATGCAGGAAATGCAAAATGTAATACTTAAAACATGCAACATACCCTGGTAGACACTTGTCTGCTTAGGGGAAAAGTCCCAGAAAAATTGGGCCTGAAGTAATAAAATAATATAAAATAAATCCGTCAAAAAATATACCCTACTACTCTTACCAGCCTTCAGCAGTAGAAGATGAAACTAGCATGGTCTACTGGGATGAGGGAATCACCAATGTAACCGTTGCTCCATAATCTTCCAGATATCACAGCAATCTACAAAAAATAGAAAAACATCCTACTGATAGATTTATTTGTGCATTACCAATATATAATCGAAATATAGTGAGTAGATCAATAAATAAATATACCTACCTTAAAAAAGAAAGCCAACAACTGTGGTAAATGGAAACCGTCCTGCTTGTGCTGGTGATAATATCTTCTCGAGACACTGATGTGTAAACATATCCTATATTGTCATCATCGACATAAAAATCTAATGCCACCTTAGGCTCGTGACGCCTGAATATCGGCAACCACTTATTTGGAATTGGTTACCTGTATTCTGGCAATATAATCACTGCGCATGGTTATGATGTCATATCCGCTTGCACATTTCCGTCCCATTTGCCGAGATTTACCCTCATACCGCTGCATAATTAAGGAGAATATTTACCAATACTTACTAATGCACGCAGCGCACATCGTGAGATCATTTTTAGAGACGTATACTAGGTACTCATCTTGTTCTTGCGAACCACTTCAAACTAGTAGAACCTGTGAAAAAAATAATAATATAAGAATCGCCACGATGCATGCCGCGGCAAAAATTTTGCATCAAGCACTGTGCGGAAGTATCAGTTAATGGAAAAAATTACACCTTACCTGCAACTATTATTATAACTTATACTGTCTTATTTGATAAAAAGAACTAAAGTGCATCACTAATAGAGATAACTATACCAGAAGACAACAATGCCAATGCAATAAAATATAGAGATCTCGATAGAGATCTTTCACATATCTAGAAGTAACAATACACACACTTATGATGTCTGCTAACTGATGGTAGAAAGGCATGCGGTAACTGGATTTAAAAACTGAAAGTAGCGAACTAATAGAAATTATTGTAGTGGCACAAAAAATTATTACGTGTGACCTATCGAATTGTTCGGTGCACCACTCACATGTAGAATGGTGACCTCCGAGGGTGTTTGTTACCAACTAAGCTGTAAAAATAAATAAAATCACGCAATACTATACACTTGCAGCAAACGATCCAAGACTAATCTATAATTTAAAAGTTCGAACTGTATTATTTTTTTTAAGTATTTGAGATTAAGATTCTTTAAAAAAATGGGCATCATCAGCTATCTATGGGAAAGTTTCCACCATTCATCATAACCCTCACGAAATAAATATCGAAAATAAACCAATACTTTTATGCCACATTACGACATGCTCCACCGTAAATCCTAAACACCAACTGCCAGTCAAGACAAGAACCTCAACCAAGGAACTGGATAATAATAATAAATACGGACCACTATCATTTCCGACAAGCACATATGCAGCGCCAAGCCATATTCGTGAAAATTATAAAATGCCGAGATGCCTAAAGGCTCATAAGCAAGCAAAGATTAAAAGCAACGATAGGTATTAAAGTTATACCTTTATTCAGCACGATGGGTACCGCCTAAAGTGTTGACGAGAATGCAGTTGCACAGCGCACGCAATCGTCTGTAACATTTGCTATGTTTAACGTGTTGGAGTGGTTAAACCGCATCCATTATTCAGCATATTTTCTCGTATTTCTAAAATATAGTGCAAATATATAAAATATAATAAATATAATTAAATATTAACCCAAATATTAAACACCGTTCGTTGTAATTATTTAATTCGATTGTATATTCGTAATACGACGCTGATATATTAAAAGTACCTAATTTTGTAATATTTAATCATAGAGCCACTGTCAAAAAGTTTAATCTAACCAAATATAGCAATCGTTTAAATTGAAATTAACCCCCTTATTTCCTTTGTTTTAGTGCGTCGATCAGGCTGCCATGTGATGCATCGCAATGCCCACGTCGTCCGCGGCTCCTGAGCCGACGACGCGGCCCGACGCCGCCATGAGTCCAGAACAGGAGGCTTCCCCACCCCCGGCAGCGCCGGGGGCATCCACTCCGCCACCTCCGACGCGCCTTCCCTCACCCGCAGCTTCCACATCTGACGTGGAACAGTTTGCCGGTAAGATTGTCTACAACCCAGATGGATCTGCTTATATCATCGAGGATTCCGAAAGTGATTGCGAGACTCCAGCAACTCAAGTTCCGGATAATGGTCCTCCTCTTCAGGCTGTGTATGTTTCGCGTATGCTCAGGCAACCTACGCGGCCATCTGAGCTCCCGGCTGTGCATAGTTATAGGGTGGTAGCTTTAAGGGACGCCAGACCACCAAGGCCTGCCTCCCTTCCCGTTAAACCTATCCTAATGTGTTTCGTCTGTCGACTCTCGTTCGGGTTCGCTCGCTCGTTTGCAAGTCACGCGAGCGCGGAACACGGCCTTTCATTACAGGATGCAGAGCGTGAAATACTTTCGCAGGACTGTGGAGCTATTCTGCAGTGCGTGGGAGCCGAGAAGCGACCGGTAGTTTCACTACTAGAACCTTTAGGGAGCCCTATTACTTCGGAGTCTCAGCTAGTACAACAACAGATCTCAATTCCTGGTAGAGTAGACACGCTACAGCCTCCAGTACACCAGCAGCAAATGCAATTAACCCCAGGAAAGTCTCCCAGCCCTCCTTTCGCTTCTCCACCCGCCTTTATGACGGGAACGACGATAGGCGTATGCCCCGAACACCTTCAAGGGAGACCGTCCGGGGTGGACTGTCAACGCTGTGAAATGATTCTTGCTTCCGGACGGTTAGGTCCTGCAGGCCTCGCCAACGTTCACAGTAGAAATTCATGTAAAACTCTGAAATGCCCTAAGTGCAACTGGCACTACAAATACCAGGAAACGTTGGAGATTCACATGAAAGAAAAGCATCCGGAAGCGGAAACTAGTTGTATATATTGTATAGCAGGCCAGCCTCATCCTCGGTTAGCGAGAGGGGAGACGTACACTTGCGGCTACAAACCTTACAGATGCGAAGTATGTAATTATTCTACTACTACAAAAGGCAATCTAAGCATTCACATGCAATCAGATAAACATTTGAACAACATGCAGGAGTTGCAAAATGGAGGAGGGCCTAACAACGAGGTGAGACAAGCGTCACCCAAAGCTCCCTCACTCCATCACTCGCCGGTTAGTTCGGGGCATAAGCCAAAGCCTAGTTTTCGCTGTGACGTCTGCAACTACGAAACAAACGTGGCTAGGAATCTGCGAATACACATGACAAGTGAGAAACACACGCACAATATGTTGGTTTTACAACAAAATGTTAAGCACATGCAGACTTTAAGTGCTCTGCACCACCAACAACATCCTCAGCAACACATGGAGGGCTTATATGGGATGTATCCAGTACTTGGCGACAAACCTGAGGCTGCTCTAGCGGACATGGCATACAACCAAGCTTTACTAATTCAAATGATGACTGGTGGTCAGCTCCCTGGCCATGCAAGTCCGGCGGAAATGGCAGCACACTCCGATCTTGGTCTTAATCCGGAGACCATGGAGCCTCCTCCAGAACCAGCTGATCCTGACCCAGAAAAGACTTATCAATGTTGCGTTTGCAACGTGTTCCAATCTGACTCCCTGGAAGACTTAGGGAGACACTTAGCTTTAGATAGAACCAGACTGAGGGAGCAGGAAATCCTAGCCGTTGTAGCTGGGCATTATGTATGTAAACTTTGCACCTACAAAACGAATCTCAAGGCTAATTTTCAGCTACACTGCAAGACTGACAAACATCTCCAAAGGTTGCAACACGTCAACCACGTTAAAGAAGGTGGTCCCAGGAACGAGTGGAAGTTAAAATACGCTTCAGCACCTGGAGGCGTTCAAATTAGATGCAATGCTTGTGATTACTATACCAACTCAGCCCATAAACTTCAGCTTCATTCGGCAGCTGGAAGACATGATGCTGGAGTGGCATTACTTAAGCATATTCTCGATAGATGTTCGAACCTTCAATCAAACCAACCAAGAGTGTTCCACTGCTCACTTTGTGGGTTTTCTGCTACGAACAGATTACCGTTGCTGCAACACGTTAGATCTCTGAAACATCTTCATATGGAGCAGCTGCATCAGCTGCAAAGAAGGGCGGAGGGGAAAGAGTCATCTCCGGAAATCGGAGAAGTGTTCCATGTGGTCCCAGGTCCTGTCGACCATAGTCAGCAACAGATACAGACACCTGGTGAGTACTGTTTTTTAGATTACGGTTTTTTTAGCAGAAATTATTAGGAATAAACCGTGAAAATCGGAGGAACCTTGCAATAAAATGTATGTACCATCTAAGAATGTTGAACATGCTAATATTTTGAAAGAATATTTTCCAGATGTGTAGGAGGTCCCATAAAAAATTGTCAGCATTTCATACAAAATCGCCTCATAGTCTAATATTCAGACATCTTGTTAATATAGAAAACGACATTCATATACTGTCTGGGTTCTTTAAAAAGAGCCTTGGAACTACGGCCTCGAGATCTTATCAAACGACAGTGAAAATAAGCTCGTGTAATTTCCATGCAATGTAAATTGAAATTGCAGGTACAAAACTCAGTATAGTATTGCAGATCGATAATGGCTTGTATAGTTTTTTATGTTTTAAAGACACTGAAAAACTATTTTCTTAATAAAAATAGTATAGGCAATAAGCATGCCTCTAAATCCGTTTGTTGGCTTTTAATTTTTAACATACTTAATTCTATTCTAAATCTCGATACATTTGGATCCCAGCGTATCATAACATGATTCAAACTAATTTGTGCATATAAAAAAAATCGATAATTTCGATTGCATTCTACAATTCGAAAGTAGCAGTATAATAATAATCTTACATTCCAAAGAAACTGCAATTTAAAAATTAATACCTATATAAATTTCATGTCTTGAAAATGCTTAATAATAATAAACAAATTAGCAGTTTTTACAGGTAAATATTTAACAATGATAAATAAGTCAGTAAATAAAAATATTCGGCGAAACTGGTATTTTTTTCTTTTTTTGTTATTGGATACCTTAGAATTAGAAACTAAGCCAGTCAGTTGGTGTTTTTCGTTATAAACAGTGGTGCCATATTATCGAACGAGAAACGTATCATTAGGTAGTATAAACTGGAATGTTTTGTCATATATGTGACAATATCATTTTCCTATTAGATTGTTAACTTTCTGTAAATTTCACTTAAATTCTGGACTTACTTTCACATCTCCTAATATTAACGGAATATATTCTTCTTGTGGGCATATTTAATTTCTGCGGTAGCCCCTGTTTGTGTCATGAAAATTTGCTTTTGCAACGTCGATGAATTACTACTACTTTGCCTGTGAGTGAAAATAATTATTTTGATTCGAAATTGCTATTAGCAAGATGGGTGGGGGAGTAATTTTTATATCACTGATTATTTCTTATACTCTTCTATACTTGTTGTAACGATTTTATTAGTTTTTTTATAATCAATGACATAGCGTTGATCTTTTCTATTAAGTCTTGAGACTCAAAAACAGCATATATATTATAAAACTGTTGTTCTTATATTATTTAGAAATTCAATTATTTACTTATATTTACTTATTAAAGAATAATATTGGTAAAAACTGCTTTTTCGTGCCAGAACTTTGACAAACCAATCGCTGCTGTAGTGACAAATAGTCTTCTAGGCATGAGTGACTTGGCTTAACGTAGGATTCATCTTATAGCTGTTTAATTCGTTGAAATAAGTTGCATGGTATATTTGTATCTGTCTCGTAATGCTTAATTAAAATTTAAAAATTTTCCCATCATTATTCAAATTTGTATAATTACCGCTTTAGAGTCAAATTGAAGTACCCAAGGGGTTCTAAGTCACGAGATTGTCTGGAACTCATAACATGCAGATAATTCCAGCCTTTAAATTTTAATCTTTTTATGTAACGGACTAAAATATGAAAACTATTCCTAAGAAAATATGATAAAGCAAAATATGATATGAACATAATATGCCCATTGTGGCATTATGCACTTACTACTCATAGTAAAATCTATTACATATTAATTTGTGTTGCATTGTTTTCAATTATTGAAATGAAAAATATTTGTTATACGATCATAACGCCTAATTGTTTTAATTTTTAGTCAATTCTGAAAGTAAATACTAATTGAATATTTTGATAAGCGGTAAAGAAAAATAACTTCTCAAGTTAAAAATCTGTCAAAACTGATTGATATAAAGTTAGTAGCGGAAAAATTGGTCTTGAAATGCTAAAGAAATCTGTACAAAAATGATGAATTAGATGAGAGTCTCTGTAGTGGTCCTTATATGCGTTTAAAACGGCCCACACACGCTACGATTTGCTATACAGCAAGTTGAACTACCCGTTGGATAAACAGTTGTCTGGATCTGCTGTATACGACGGAACGAAGGTTTGACATTGACTTAACACAATTTGTCGTACAACATACTGTACAACAAAGACATTGCAACAGTCTTTCAAACCATCGCATCGCGTTACGCCTTTTCGAATCAAGTCGTACTATCTGGTGTACTGCAAATCTTAGCATGTGCGAGCCACACTTAATAACTAGCCTAAATCTAGTATTTCATGTTCAGGCTCTGATGATTCGCAAATAATAGAATTGTAAGTTCTGTTATTATGAACGTACGCGAATCTATAACTTCTTCTTCTTCTTCGCGTACTATCTCCTAACGGAGGTTGGCTATCAACATAGCTATGCACACTTTATTTGAAGCTGCAGGGAACAGTTCATTGGACGTCAGGTTCGCTATTAGTCTTTAAGGTTCCTCAGCCATTAAGTTCTTCTTCTACCCTGACAACGCCTTCCTTGAATTTTTCTCTCCATAATATTTTGCAACAATTGATATTTTGAACCTCTAATAATGTGTGCAAAATATTCGAGTTTCTTTTTCTTTAGCGTTTTATAAATCTCTTCTTCTTTGTTCATACGACGCAGCACTTCGACATTTGTCCGCAACACGCGACGATAGCACCATCTTTCAAACGCTACCAGTTTGTTTATTTCAGCTGTTTTAAGTGTCCATGCTTCGGCACCATATAATAAAGTTGAAAATACATAGCATCGAAGTATTCTTGCCCTCAATTTTAAGTTTATGTCTTTGTTGCAAAGAAACTTTTTGAGTGTGAAAAATGATTTTCTAGCTATCTCAATTCTGGCCCTTATTTCTTGTAACTGTTTAGCAGTTTCATTTATAATTGTGCCTAAATATTTGTAATGTTATACTCTTTCAATTGGAGTGTTATCAATTGTTAAGTTTACGTCTATATTTTGTTGTTTTGTGATAACCATACTTACCATACTTTGTTTTCCTCAAATACTTTGTTTTCTTCAAATTCCTATTGAGTCCATATCGTTTACAAGAGTCAGTTATTATTTGCAGCAGATTCTGCAGATCTTCATTGCTGTCTGTAGTTACTACTGTATCGTCGGCATATCTAAAATTGTTAAATTGTTGACCGTTTATTTGTATTCCTTGGTCTCCTGCTGCAAGAGCTTCTTCAAAGATTGTTTCACTGTAATCATTTAAAAGGAGAGGAGACAAAATACACCCTTGCCGAACACCACGCTGTATTTCTATATTTTCAGATAAACTGTCATCTAATCTAACTCTAGCTGTTTGTCCCCAGTACAGGTTTGCTACTAGTCTTATGTCCCGAGTATCAATATTTTCCTTTGTAATATTTCTATCAGTTCAAACGCTTTTTCAAAGTCTATACAACAAATGTATATATACAGGGTGAAACAAATTCGCTTCTCACTATTGGGATCTTGTAAACTGTAAGAGATATAGCAAAGTTTAAATTGGGGCAAAGTTACGCAATTTAAAGATCATTGATTCCAACTACTTCCGGAGATATCCGTAATAAACCGAAAATCAGCTATTTAATTTTTATTTTTTCCTGACTTTATTTCAAGAGATAATATAAAATGAATTTATCATTATTATTGCCACTTTTTCTCCTTTATAAGATGGCAGTATCAAATTTTAAATATGACGTTTCGTGTCCGGCCCTCCATCATCAACTTAATTTATTTTAAATACGGACCTGGCTTCTCTATTTAATTTTTTTAGAAGCCTTTGGCCTTCTTAAACCAATGATGTATTACACTTATCAATAAATCAACAAATCTCGATTTTTTCAGTAAGAGATAATGTGTTAGACAGAGATGGGGCGATCATTTTTTACATGATTTCACTTATGAGAATATTTGTTACCGCTATTAGACAAGTGTGATACATCTTATGGCCCTTAAGAATAAATGTTTTTTAACGTCCTGTTG
This sequence comes from Pissodes strobi, assembly GCA_016904865.1. Lineage (NCBI taxonomy): Eukaryota > Metazoa > Arthropoda > Insecta > Coleoptera > Curculionidae > Pissodes > Pissodes strobi. The sequence continues at coordinate 402,448 of MU182061.1, forward strand.
GGGAATATTTATGGCTTTTTACAAAATTTTATAAAATAATTAGGTCTACTCATATATTTGATTTCAACTTTCCTCACTGTACCAACTTTCATATGATATACGGCATAATACCTTTGCATTTCTATCAATATTTCATTCATCAACGTTCGAATCTAACGGTCGCAACACATCAGCGGTCATTTTATGTTCTGATTGGTATGGTGTTCGCTTTTCTCGAATATATACTACGCACCCTAATTGACAAGTCCGTAACTGACACATACAGAACAACAACACTTTAAGTTTGAACTTATATATGCGGAAATATACCAGTTAATATAATAGGTATACTTATTATATCTATTAGTGTGTGCTATAAGATCAAGTGTATTATCTAAATGCACTTAAAATAGATTAAACGGTAACTAAGAGCGGGCCTTAGCCCCAATATTACCCTTAGAGTAAGCACCTCTGTGTATCACCGGATTGCCTTTGATTACCTCCAGGTTGTACACCAGATTACCTCAGTGGTACCCCTCAATCTGTTGGTTTACTAACGCCACAGTTCTGAAGCTTCAAACATACCTCGAAACATACAATTTTCCTATACAAAATTTCAGACCTAAATGCAGGATGAGATAGAAAGGGTTTCTTTTTTTTGTGGAGTGGGGAGGGGCGCTTGCTAGCTGCTTCAATTTTTAAGTTTTCCGTATTAAATTTCACATACAGCATTTTCAGACAATATTTTAATTAACGATGTCATAAAATCAAAGTAGGTATCACCAATTACGAAAACTATATCAGATTAATAACTTTGATATCTCCACCGAATCAATACGTATCATTTATTTATTTATTTATTTAGACTCTTATAAAACACCAAAGGTAATTTCAAAATAAGATGGCTTACTGAACTTACCACTAATTTTAGAGAATAAACTACCACTAATCCGAGCACTATTCTATCAACATTAAAATTTTACATCATAAAATCAACAAAGCAAAACTACTAAAATTACGAATAGCAAAATGAATTAGTAAAAATTGGTGAAGAAGAGTGGCCATAAGTCACTTCAAACCCAAACTAACCCAATAAGTTTCTTAATTTTATTTATAGGACAAGTAGTGAAAATAATTTGGAAAATATCATACTTTAGAATAGCTGCATTGAACTCCTGTAACATTCTGTTTAGGGGATAGACTTAATGGATATGCATAGAATAGTACTGAGTTATTATTTCTTAAACCAATCCTCGGAACACCAAATCTGATCTTATTAATAAAGGAACAGTCTTTGGACTTATTAACTACATGATCAACAAAACGAACAGAGGTGGCTTTTCATCTATCACTCAATCTCTCAATGTTGAAGGTTTCCAACATACTAGCATATGAGATCATGTAAGGATAAATATCGTTTTTCTTAAGGTAACGATATCGTAAAAACCTTTTCTGAACTTTTTTTAGCATGTCACAGCTTCAGCCTCGGCTTCAGCTTTTGGAGCCCAAATCAGAGATACATACTCTAAATGCAGTCTTAGTCTTACTAACACATAATAGAGTTTATAAGCCCTAGTGTCCTATTTGCTTTATTAAATAACTATTTGTTGACAATGCATATTAAATCTCACACCACTCTGAAAGCATACTACTAGGTCTCGACAAATATTTTCTCTGTTTAACACAGTCCCATCAATCCGATATTAAATCAAATGACACTTATTGGTGTTCAGAGACATTTTGTTATCACAGAACTATTTCGAAACCATCAGATCTATGTCATTTTGTAGCAATTCACAATCATTCTTGCCTTTGTCAGTTTAAAAAAATTAAAATAATCTGCAAATAACAGGCTTTCACATAATTCAATACAGCTTGGTATAGGTTATCTAATAAAATTGCAAATAACAGGGGCCCAATGTAACTCCCCTGACGCACCCCAGATGTAGCGATAAAGCTTTTGGAGTACTGGTTTCCAATTTTGACCTTTATTCCCTATTAGATAAAGATGATTTGAAAAATAACATGCGTTATTTAAAAATTTTAATTTACTTAATTTATCCACCAGAACACCATGAGAATGCCTTCGCGCTATCATAATTTTACCTTGAATTACAACATATTCCTACATTAAATATTTTTAGACGATACTTGTTTTGTTGCAAATTTACAAAATTTTGAACTGATGTAAAATATCGGTATTGTTTTTTGTTTTAATGTGCTAATAATTTTCTCTTTATATACTTTGGTGGTGATTAGGAACGCGAATTACATGTTTTGTAGGAAATGTAAATCGTAAAGCTTTAACAGTTTTAGCAATTATTTTTTTTTTTAGTTTATGCTTAGCATTACCTTGTTTAAGGAAACATCTGGGAAAATATGAGCCCTTAGGCTCAGTTTCTTCACGCATAGATAACTTTATTCTTCAAATATTTACTACCTATTGCTGATACAATTATAAACAATATAAACAAGATTATTATTGTAGAAATAAAGTTATTCGGACTTGAAAAATTAGCACTTAAAGGAAACATTTTCTTTAACGTCATAGATTTAGGCTTTTAAATAGGCTTAAGTTTATGTTTGGAATTCTATAAGCTTAATAATATGCACATATTTAAACCATTTATTAATTTTACACTTTATTTTCATATCAATTCGAGCTACTTATTTGTAATTATTCAGTCCATTAATGTAAACATTTAATAGCTGTAAAAGAACTCGTTAACAACCAGCAACATTGAAATATGAGATTTCCGTGGTCGGCTTTTTGTCAGTTTTAAGAGATTAATCCTTAAAAAAAAAAAATTAAAAGAACCTGTTTTATGAAATTATCATAATTGTCTCTGCTTTTCATAAATTGCTTTATTTGCCAATAGAACATTGAATATAAGTATTTGTGGATTTCCTTCAATTACAGCGGACAATTATTTTGATACACCGTGAATAAAATGGTATATTTCTAAACCCGCTGAAATATAAAGATTGATGCATCAATGGCGTTATATTATACAAATAGGTATCGACATCAGCACGATATGAGCTCCGTTATCCCCTCCCACACGCACGCACGTTTCATAATACTTCCAAAAGCAATATGTTTAAGAGCTAGGGCAACCTTTACGAATATTTACATTTCCAGGGAGGCAAATTGGCCTCCAATCGAAATCTGCCATAAAAATCTACGTGAAACTGCCTCTAATCACCAAAAAAATTGAAAACTTTTTGCTTCTGACCCATTTTTTCCCTGATTTTTTCACTTTCAAACTGTTTCCAATAAGATTTCAGGCAATTATAAACAGTCAATCCAAAGAGTATCCGTACACTATCTGCTTTATATAGGATTTTTCTGTTGTCTTTTATTTATTAATTATTGCAACTACGAGAGAATATGTTTTTATCAATAATTAAAACATACCTATCGATTGATAGTAATAATTGCAACAACGTAACATTTTATTTAAAACTTACATCAACATTTTAAAAATGTATACAAAATTAATGTCAAAAAAGTCTTCGTACACTTATGAATTTCACTGACAAAAGCACGTTATAATTAGCTGAATATCATCAAGGTACCTATGGCTCGCAAGCCTAAAAGCAAATAAATAATTATCGGCCATAATTTATTATCTGCCACTTATTGTTAGTAGATTTTCAGTGGGTTTTCAAAGTAGTATTAAAATAAGCGTCAGAAATGGTGAAATTCCAATTCCAATTCGAAAGTTGATAATTGATTTGTGGAAAGAAGAAAAATCCTTTAGAAATATAGAAGAAATTGTTAAGAAGCCGGATACTACTGTTCAGTACATTGTAAACCAGTATATGCTTGAAAAATGTTCATTCGCAAACGGTGAGGTACACAGGGTAGGCTATATAAGGGACGTGCGGCCAGGAAAAAGCGGTTAATTTCGGAAGCTAATCGAGAAAAAGCGGTTAGCTTTTGCTAGAAAACACGTTAGTAAGCCTCTTGAATTTTGGGAATCCGTAATCTTTAGCAACAAAACTAAAATTAACCTTTTTGCATCTGATGGTAGAGATAAAGTTTGGAGAAAGAAAAATACCGCCTTTAATATTAAAAACCACTGTTCCACGGTAAGACACGGGATAGGCCATGTTCTGCTATTAGGATGCATGTCCGCTGGAGGAGCTGGAAATTCACATGTCATTAATGGGACCATATATCAGCATGTCTATATGAGCATTTTGAGAGACAATTTACGAGAAAGTGTGCAGAAATTAACGCTCGAGGGAAGATACATTTTCCAACACCAATGATCCAAAACATACCTACTGCAAACTTGGTGTGAAAATGCATGCTCGATAATGCGCGACAGCAGCTTCAAACACCCCTGCAATCACCTGATATGAACCCCATCATTGAACAGTTATGAGGGAACTTAAACGGCGCGTTGCAAACATAATTTTTCAAATATGGAAAGTTAAAAAACAGAATATTGCACGAATGTGAGAGCATTCCAAAAGAAGCTACTAGAAAGCTGGTTTCAAGAATGACAAGAAAGTTATAAGCGGTTATCAGGGCCAAGGGCAGTCCCGCCAGATATTAGTTTGAGTTGGTTTTATTAGAAATTGTTAAGGGTATGGAAAGTTTTTTGACATTAATTTTGTATACATTTTTATAATGTTGATGTAACTTTTAAATAAAATATTCCGTTGTTGCAATTATTAGTAATAATCGATAGGTATGCTTCAATTATTAATAAAAATTTGTTGTCTCGTAGTTTTGATTAATTAATTAATCATAACAGAAAAATCCTATATAAAGCAGGTAGCGTACAGAGACTCTTTGGACTGACTGTATATAAGTCTACATATTTTAAACTACTCGTCATGTCAAAATTTGGAAACTTAGAAGATTGGCTGTGTACACGTATCGAATAGACGAAAGGAATGGCTTTATATTTGTTTTACACGAAATATAAAGTCATTCCTTTCATTCAAAATATTGGAAGATATATTTCTTCAATTGTCCCATAATGTATCAAAAGCAAAGCTATCTGTTCAAACTAGTAAAATTGCTGAAATATTGCAAATCCTTTACGATTTCCTGCATGTTCAATTGAGCCTCGAATTGTGGCATTTCCCGATCTCGTACGAAAAATTGTTATAGAACTTTTTAAAGCAGAGATCACGGGGTTTACGAATCTGAGATTGATTTCTTGAAAATACTATGCGTTGGCTGGCTTGTACGCACGTTTAAAGTAGATTTTTCAGACTAAAAATCAAAATATCTCCAATTCGGCATTTTCAGTCGGATGGATGCCATCTTTTGGTATATTTTGTTCATATTCGCCTTCATTAATGTACGAAAGTTTGGTAGCTCCAGATTATCCAGTTATCCAGTAATAAAATGCTTAGTGGTGTCACGTCAAAACTCTAAATAGCGAAAAGTTTAAATTGAATTAACTCACCCTCTAGTCCTTGCAAAAGGCATGACCACTTCCAAAGTGTCCTCTAATGCAGTTTTTACCGTAGATTCCCGTCAAATGATCTTCTAAAAAGGATGCTATTGATCTAAAAATCAATACCATCAATACCAACAGAGTTTTATCCACAATACCGAAACAATTTTTGCACTCGACGCGCCTTTCCCCTCCATATTAGCGCATCATCAGGAAATGATTAAATTTTGATTATCTTAATTTATTTTCCTCCATAATGCATTTCGGGACTTCCCAATATTTTCAAAACTGTGTTCTTTTTGATTATTACAACAGCACTGGTCCAAGTAAACTAATGGCTGTCACGTGCTCCATCAAGACGGCTAAAATCAAGGCTAAGATAGACTTAGTCCGTTTTTGCTGTGTACCGCGCAACAGACTTAGCACGTTTCCACCCAGTATTGATAATATTTTATAATTAATAAAAGATGACTTGGAGCGTTTTTGTCCAGTCTTATATATATGCCCAGACTCTCTATTAGATGGCGCGGTTAGCTGGATTTCACCAAAAATTTATTTAGCCTCCTGTACCTTTCTATGTTGCGAAGTAAGGTCGGGAGAACGTTTTGTTTGCGAGCTATTGTATTAGATCCATATACATTATAAGCGGCGGTTTTGTACCGAGCGGGGACAAACGCGAACCATACTATAGGCGCTCTCAAAAATAATGAAGCATCGATCACTTCACAGGATGGCCCATTTATTATACAGCTTAACCATTGCGGGTTAAGCTGTGTTTATTATGCCTAATATCCTTATTTAAAGTACAGGTTTGTGAAAAAAAAATGTTCCAAAAGTTATTTGTGATAATTAGAATTTGTAATCTATTTTATTTTCATACATACAGGATATTTATTGCGTTGTTGGCAAGCATCCACTTCCTTATTTTAAATAGGACACCTTATACAGTGTAAAGTTCACCTATGCTGTTTAGCAAAAAGCGCTGAGACACGTCAATTAGTATTTTTGATTGCGCATTTTGTGACATAAAATGTAAATACCTAGAGTGTCCCAAAAAAGCATGGCAGCAAAAATATTTTTTAAAGGATACCCTGTATATTATTGCATATTTGGATTGTACCAAGAATTCTAAGTATAATTCATGAACAATATCCGTATCATCCCACTGTTTTTGAGATATTAACAATTGAAAATCAACCATTTACCAAGTTTGACACCCTGAAAATCTATCTTGGTTTTTTATAAGCTACCGTTTGACACCTTATATTTAACCAGATGTTAAGAAATTCCGGTTAAATTTAACCTCTGGTTAAATCCAAAGTTAATGTCAACCTACCTATAGCTTATGAAAAAGTGGTTTGCAAAGTGCAAACCATTTTGCTCTACATTTAGCCGTTTAGATTTTATAGGCTGTCATACTTTGTAAATTGTCGATTTTCAACTGTCAATATTTGAAAAACCGTTGGAGATAGGAATAAAATATTATACATGAAATATGTCTAGAATACTTCGCACAATCCAAATACCTATCCACTAATATACAAGGC
>MU182061.1:423177-460866 GCA_016904865.1 Pissodes strobi
ATTTTCAGCATTTGAAGTACAAAAATATATCATTCATGGTGATTTTTCCTTTTTTGTGGTACCATCAAAAATATAAAAGTTACAGGGGTGGTACTTTATAACTTGACACCCAGTACATGAAAAATAATTTTGCCGACTTCTGACAAATGAACTTATAAAATAGAATAGAGTCGAATATATTTCTTAAGTTAATATAACTACAGAACAAACTTTATAATTATTTAATGGTATTAATACAACAAATATTTATTCTGAAGCACTAAGGCGATGCAATGGGCACCATGCTGATATTCCGATGTATGGGTATTATACTTTATTCTGGTGGGGGTACCTGTCTAAAATAAAAATATTTTGCCTGATATGAAAGACCAGATCTCTCTAATGCCACCCAAAGAGTTATTAGAAAGGGCAGGTTACGTAGGCTAAAAACGGTGTGAAATGTATGTAAAACTATTTTTAACAATCAATATCTGGAATCTGTATTTTATTTGTTCCATCTTTATATTTAAATTATATAACAAGTGGTTAAGTGCTCAAGTTGAGTAACTGTCCTAAAACCAAGTGTATTTTTTATTGTTTGACTATCTAGTAATTTTGAAGGGGATACCACCTATCCAATTTTGTACACTAAAAATTCTAAAATTCTCAAAATGCTAATGTTCGTGAAATTATTTTAAAAAGTTATAAAAATTTTAAATAATTCCAAGGAATTCTAATACTATACAAAATTCTGATTATTTTTTGGACACTGTAAAACACTACTTTAATTTTAATTTACATGTTTATCTTTTTTTACGTTTTAAATTTGCTAAACATATATGTTTAACCTCCCTTTTCCTGCATCGTGTAATCAGATAAGTCATAATATTTAAGCCAATAGTGTCATCTGAAACGTCTTCTCAAGGGTTTTCTTCTTGAACGTGAAAGGAAAATACATGATGCACGACTATTTATTGACGCTCAAACCAGCAAGCTTAGAGGTAGAAAGAGCGTTTCCGGCTGCTGCTCCGTATGTAGATAGTTCTACAAGAAGCAGATTGGGGGATAAGACACAATTGATGCTATTTGTTTTAAGATCGTTTTTCCAAAAAAACTGTTTTTTGGAAAAACGATTGTTTAAAATGTTCTTAAAATTGCTTTCATTGATGTTAAATTACTTAATACTATAGTATGTAGCATGAGGACTGAAAATACTACTTAGTTATCCAAATCCGACTTGCATGCAAATTAATGTGATAATTGTGATTTACTTTAATAGATAACTATGAAGATTGGTTATAATAACTCAGGTAGATAAGTTATAGACTAGCTATGAATACATAATAAAATTAATTAATTGACCACAACTTACTCGCATCTAGAAATTCATAGTCCTTATGAGATATGTTGTGCAGAGTAGAACTATTGATTTTTATATACCACTTTGTATTAAACTTGGTTTGATAAACAAAATAAATTAGGCCGTAGGCTCGGGTCGTAATTCTCATACTCGTGTCTTAATAGTGATCATCAAATGTTCACTTCATAATATACCATTTTAAGATTGGCTGAATGTTTTATAGTTGTTACTAAAACAATATAAACTCTGGGAGTAAACAAGTGAAAGAAGCCATTACAATGTTACGCAAATTATATTATGGTACTTTCTCGTAGGTGAAGGCGCAGGATAAAGTCTTCTGTTTATCTTCAAAGTATTGCCTATAAAAAATCGAACAACTTTTAAAAGGACGGTAGTAACATCTGGGTTAAACCAGATGTGACTACCGTGTTTCTATGAGATATTAGATTTATAGATCGTCTGAATGAGCCTCATCTATTTTTTAAAAGATGTCCGGATAAGTTCCAATTCGTAAACATCAAATTGTCACTTGTCAGCTGATTCCATTTGAGTTAGAGTTTTGTGAGTGTTTTAATTTTTAAACTTTGTTTTTACGAACTGTGATCATGAATGATTGGAGGTAAGCCTATTTACTTGTCTGAATATGTAAAGTCTCATTACACAGATATTCAGATATTATTAACACACAATTACACTACACTTCTAGTTATAAAATGTTATAGGTTATTATAGTGCAAGTTAAATGGTTTATATGATATTTAACTACTATTAAGACATAATTACACTATACTTCTAGTTATAACACCTTATAGGTTATTATAGTGCATGATATGTGGTTAAAATAGCGTCGTCGTATTACACATAATATTCAACTACTATTAAGGCATAATTACTCTTTGCTTCTAGTTAATAAGGCATAGGTTATTATAGTGCATGTTAAGTGGTTAAAATAGTGCCGTCCTATTGCGCATAATATTCAACTGCTATTAAGACATAATTACACTATACTTCTAGTTATAAAACATTTTAGGTTATTATAGTGTATGTCAAGTGGTTAAAATGGCGCCGTAAAAATGTTACTGCATTTATTTGTAATAAGTTTCTCTTATTTTAGAAGACCGTTGAAACCGCACTTGCCACTTGAGGAGCTAGAGAATTGCAACGAAGTATCTGTTCTTCCAGATGAAATAATACTATTCTCACCTAAAAATGCAAATCAAGAAATTACCGACTGTGACCCAAAGGATGAAGAGCTTACTACCCTAAATAATTTCCTTTGGAGCCAACTGAGTAATGCCGTCGAAATAATGGTTCTACAGGAGCTCATGAGAATGAATATGTTTCTGATATCGACATACCATTGGTTCAACTTTATCTTGACTCTGTTAGCCAACGGTCTAATGGATACCTCCAATAACAAAGCTAGTGATCTTCTCCTACATATATATGCTTTGAAGAAAAATGTTTAAGGTGAAGTATCCTCTACAGGAGGAGGTTATAATTTTGGGCGATTATGTAGATGTTTCTAGAAGGTACGTGTATTGAGAAAACAGGAATGACACTAACACTATTTTAGTAACTAATGCTACATCAATAGATGTTTTTTCTTATATTATGAAAATACTACATGTTTGTGATACTGATAATCTTGACAAACAGGACTAAGTTTGGCTCTCTATTCAGTCTTCTAAATAAATCACCACCTTTGGAGCTACCACCTCGCGTGGGGGAAGCAATGGTGCTATGTTGGAAGGCACTCTTGCGAGCAATTCGTTAGAGACAATTCAATAAGATGGTGCCAAAAGCTGTGGGTTAGTGCTTTACGTTTTGGATAACACAGTCAGGTCTTCCATATAGCAGTGTGCATCAAAGACCCTGCCTAATATGTGTAGAAGCATAATCCTCCAATATGCATATGTTCTTAGTACCAAATGGCCTGATATTCATATTCAACTATTTTTAAAAAACTTCTTTACTTCGATCCATTTATTACATTAATTCAAACGAAAAGAAGCGAAAATCGTTAGTTAAAATACTCACTTTCTAGTTTTTCTGTAATGAAAAAATCGAAAAGAGGACAGTTTGAGTATCGACTGAACAATGATGGTATCATTCTATGCCGATGGAGCGATAATACCGTCGTCACTATTACATCTAATTTTACGCCAGGTTTTTCTCTGGGCTATGTCAAACGCTATTCACAAAAGAAGAAAAGCATATAAATATTGAATAACCCCATATCACAAAATACCCGCATGGGGAGACCAAAATATTAGTCTATATAGACTCTCCATTGTAGGGAATAAGTGTTATTTTCCTTTGTTTGCATCATGCTTGGATATGGTCATTCACAATGCATGACAAATTGCATCGGACTCCGGCTACTCCCCCCCCCCCCCCCCAATTGGTCCAGTTGAAGTTCAGTAGCGCAGTTGCTGGAATCATACCAGAAAGTGTTCAAAATGGAGCACATCAATGTGAAATTCGTATGAAAATGATCACTCAAAGTTCGATGGAATAAAACCATCTGATACTATATAAAAAAAACTCTTAGATGTGGAGATTGTCGCAAAAAGATCCAATTTCGCTGTGAGAAATGTAATGTACTAGTCCATCCAAAGTATTGCTTTAAAAAACACCACACCTCTTAGTCATAGTTTATTTGTATTATTTTTTATGACTATATTTTTATTATAAATTATGACATAAAGCAAAAGATAAAAATATTTGGTTCAGCAGTAATATCAGTATTAAGATTAAAAACTAAAAAAATTTTTATACTTCAGTTTGCCAATGCGCGTAGAGACGCCGCGGGCCGTTCAATTTACGACCCTAAAAAGGATCTTAGAAGTACGAAAGTAAAGAGAAAGTAGGTATCTCTACAAAAGAGTTATAAAATTGGGAAAAGGTACAAGTTTGTTATGAGAATGAAACGTCACCACCTTTTATAATTCAAGTTATAGTGGAAGTTTAGTAATCCCGACAGAATTGGTATAACACTAAATGAGCTTGAAAGCGATATTTGGATTATATTTCAATTATGTGTACATGCTGTAGCTCAAACCAAATAATATAACATACTCAAAATACGGTTTAAATAGGTCATACCAATAATTTTTGTCGGAGTCAACGTATATTATTGGAAGAAACTTAGAGAAGAGAGTACAAAGTCTGAAGAATGAGCATTGCAATAGCTATTTTTAATTCGAAAACAGCATTTGCGCAATGAAGTATTGCTTATCTGACATTTAATTTTCCCCTTTATTTTTATGGCAAACATTCAAGTCGAGTACTCAAAGCCAGACAGTTTCCAAACAAACTGATACAAATGGGGATGCTGCAAGCACGATCGACACTGGTGAGATTGGAGAGATCGTAATAATATCGCTAGAGTTCAAAACCTTATAGCCCCATAAATATGTGTAACATTGCCTTGACTTAAACGCTATTGTATTTGTAATAATGATTTAAATTGTTTATTATTAAAACAAGTTAATAGTTTATAGTATTGTTAACATAACTATTATTTCTTGTGACACGCTGGTAACTCCTCGGACTCTTTCCTCATATAATTTTTTACCGATCAAATACCGGTATTTTTGCAAAAGTTGTTGTTTTCTAGCCATTCAATTTCAATCAATTAGTGTTTTTTTACTTCAGGAATAAATATTTGTGTATACTGAGTCCAGAGCTAATATTTATGTCCTTCTATCGGTTATCATTATTACTTGCGAGTTTACCAGGTACGTCAATATCAAGAAATTTTTTGTTTGGTTGCTAAAACAAAAAGTTTTCTATGGTACACTAATAAAAGAAAAAAGCAACGTTTTTGTGTTTCATTTAAGTTGCCCGTAAAATAGTCAAGCCGATCACTCATGCTAAAATTTTTCCAGATAAAATGTTTCATTTTTCGATGAAAGTTTAGTGCTTTTAAGACGATTCACTCATAGCATCGATGCAAAACTACTCGTCTGCAAGGTTGTAGCTGTAGCTTTGATGACAATGTCACTCGCGAAAATAGTAAACAAGTTATATTGGTAAAATTTTGCAACGTGATTGATTTAAAAATATTTCTGATAATAGCTACGCAGCCTCCTTTGAGACGACATGGATTTCGCCGGACCGGTGCCACCTTGCAATTAAGCCCTTACAAGCCGGCACTGGGCACAATGGGCATCGTGTGATAAAAATATTTTTTTCTTTGGCCGAACCTAGTTCAATTACGCTTTGCTCAGGTAAATAAATACAGTTTTGCTTTATGAGCCCATTCATTGTTCACAGTACAGGTAGTTTGCCACTGTTAATGCTGATTTTGTACACGGGAACATTTTTGATTTTGCAATATAATACATATATTTTATATTTAATTTTTTATTACGCATGCATCATAATCAACGATTATCGCACGCTGCAGCGTGCTTAAAATGATGTTTATGATGTTCCTACTTTTTTAAAGGTTGCTATAGAAACATTTGATCATGTCAAATGTGACAGATTAATATATACGTCAATATATCCCTTAACTTTAATATTTAAAACATTTTTGAGATTATGATGCATTCGTAATAAAAAATAGCGTATGATATACGTGTATAAGAGGCCTTTAAAGCCCTTGCTACTTACAAAACACTCCGATGCGCGTCGTGTTTTGAAATATGTCGCGCGTGCTTTAAAGGCCCTCTTATACACTTATATCATAATATATATTATATGATGATATCTTATATATTCGTTTTGATTACTGGTGTCATCATGTAGGTATTTCTATCAATGTGAAATTTCCAGGTCCGTGCTTCATTTTAACATAGCTTTAACATATTGTGAAAATACTATTTTTTAAATAAATAATCCAAAACGAGTAAATTTTTAAATCTTCTGTCGATAATATCAATAGAGGCATGCACATTGCACATACTGCACATAATAGGAAGAAATCAAACACACAACATTTCATTTTGTATACATCCGTGAGATGAAAGAACTTTTATCCCACTCATTTTGCATGAGATAAGAAGTTTATTACCACACACATTCTTTTATCTCACTGATTTTCAATCAGTTAAGTTGAGTCAGTCAAAAGAGTATTTTCTTTTTGTATACACCCGTGAGATGAAAGAACTTTTATCCCACTCATTTTGCGTGAGATAAGAAGTGTGTTACCACACGCATTTTTTTTTATCTCACTGCTTTTCAATCAATTCACTTGAGGCAGTGAAAAGAGCATACCTATCAAAAAAACTAATCACGTTTTATAAATATTGATAAGACAAGCTTTGCAAACTTTCAAAGAAATTCCTGACGAGGAAAGTTGCCAGGAATTAGTTGATGCATTCATCGCCTGGTCATTTGTAGTAATATGCAAATTCCTATTGAGATTTCATACAATTTTCACTGCTGTCTTTTTTTCATTTTCGGCTGAATTTTCCGTGTAATTCTCAGTAACTCCGTTGGAACGCCAGCCACCAGACGTGGAGGGCCGCCTGAAACAGTGCCCAGTGTACTCTTCAGGGTTTTCTAGTTTCAGATATAAGGCAATTTTCTTTGGCAAATCCATAAGTATTGATGCCCATGGGATATCTGATGCATTTGGCCTATTTGTATTGAACAAAAAAAAATGTGCCTATAAGCACACAACTGAAGTGAAACTTCTGAAGGAGATATTAGAAATTGATTTTTTTAAGTCTTCTTCTCAACTTGTCCCCCCGGTTTCGATACTTTTTTTATATTTTCCCCCCTCTTTTTTCATATATTTTATAATACTTTTATTAACTTTCCAAACAATATGCATTTTTTTAACTATTATTTTTTTTCATATTTCGTTTTATAATATGTACTTTTATTGAAGAAATCAATCAATCAAAACTCTCCGAAAATTTTTTTACGTTTTTTTTATTTATTTCTCATTTGGTCAAAATGTTTTGTTTTTTTTTTCATAAAGCATTTTTTTCTTCCCATTTTTGCTATCGCCGACCTCGTAGCTGAACTTCTTCGCCATAATCCGCATTTCTCTAACTTTTGTGTTTTTGTATTTTTTTATTATATATTTTTTTTCTTATTTCGCTTTATAATACTTTTATTAACTTTCGGAACATATTTTACGTTTTTTTAATTTTTTTCGAAAATTCTTGGGTAACCCCTCCCACTGATGACCCCGTGACATAGGGTCATCGCTTCTCAGATTTTCGATCCGAGGCTCCGTTGCAGAGATATCGGCAAAGAGCTAGTTTTTCCTCAGAATCCCCCTTAAATTAGAGCCCCGGTCCCCCCATGTTCAATGAGGCGCACCTACCATAAAAATTTCGACTCCGTAGCTCTTCCCGTTCTCCCGAAATTACTTATTTTAGTTTTTTTCTCCCCCCCCTCTTGTGGTGGAAGGGGGGGGGGGGGTTGTATGGGGGGATTCCAGGATTCTAATTTTACTCCGGCTACATGTCCTGAAAATTTCATTTCTAGCTATACTGGAACATGCTTGATTAAAGGAGCGTTTCACTTTGATTACCGTTTCAACTTAAATCAGCGTGTCACTGTGATATGCGTTTAATTTTTTTCTGACTGGCATATTTTTGTATGTTTCCTTTATGTCAACTGCATGTGCAAGAAGAATAGAGGATCTTTTGGTGCCATTGTGAAGGAGAACTGCTTTTAAACTTATTTTCGAAGCATCTATAAATAAGCGCTATTCGCCCGGGTTAGATACAAATCCTAATTTTTTTATACCACTATTTGCATTAACACAAACACACATTTTATCCTGCATAGTGAAAAACGTGGATACACTTTGGTTACGGTACCTAAATATTGTAACTTTGGTTCCAATGGCTAGTAAATTCCACGCGACCTAGATCATTTAAGCTTAATTCCATTAAATGGGGTGCTTTTTCTTCACTTTCGGGAAAATAGAAACCATCCTTTTCTGATACATTACCGTATCAATTCTTCCCAATTTGCCGCGTACACTGAAACTGGTCAACCTTGTCCATGAAGAACGAGTTACCAAACACTTGTGACATGCAAAATAACAATCGTTAAAATGATTTGTTGATTCTCGCCAAATCATTGAAACTTCTAGGCGCATAGAAAAGCGTTTGCCATTTAACCAGTTACTTAGTTTTACTGCACATGTTTGGCAACATATTATGTGAGGAGCCCAGTTCCGATCTTGATCGCCAACAATACATCCAAAGTACTTATGATAAGCTACGCTGGTCATTTTGTTACTAATTGTCCTTTTCTACGATTTAAGGTAATCTGACCACATATATAATAAACACTATCCGCGAGGTTAGACAGTTACGTTTCTGTACTGTACATTTTTGTACTATCGCGTCCGTCGGTTCACAGATGTGATACTACGTTTACAGGTGTCAACTAACTTTATTCAACACAAAGAAAACACTAATATAATATTGGCTTGTATTGTTCGCGCAGTTCGCTTCCCTATCTAATACTGACCACTTCTCGTGCTAAACATAAGCGTCTGGGTTATTGGCATATTGCAGATTGCGCGCATGGGCATGTACAATGCATGTAAAGCTTTTGGCACGCAAGGCTTCTAATTTTTGGTCAATTTCTTCCAGAGCATGGTGGTCTAGTGGTTAGATGGCTGTGCTTGTGAATCTTCTGATATGACGACCCGAGTTCGATTCTCGTCAGTGCCGACAGATGTTTTTGTTTTTTTTTTAACGTTATGTGTATTCCTTTTTTAAATTTGGGTTAGTTTTGGTGAAGTCTTGTTTGATTGTAATAGGGGGGAACACTGTTTCATGTGTGGACAGCTGTTTTTATTATTTTTTAAGGTTATGTTTATTCCTTCTTAAAATTTGAGTTAATTTCGGTTAGAATTGGGTTAGTTTTGGTTAGTTTTGTTTGATTGTAATAATGTGGAACACTGTTTGGTGCGGGAAGTGAAATAATGGTCAACGTTTCATAGGAATCATATGATATAAATGCATCGCAATAATATGTCAATGAAGAATGAAATCCATTCTGGTGTACCCAGACACTTGTTGCTTGACCAGTACTGATGATACGACTGCTGACCAGCTGCTTTTATAGCCGTTCTTACCTCTGGTATATTTTCTTGAAACGTCGAGTATGGAAAGTTCGAAAAGCGACGGCATAATTCTCGTATACAGGGTAGATTAGGCTACGGGGCAGGGTGAAATTTGGAATTTTGTGAGTTTACATGGGTATTTCCGTTATTTTAAGCCCTAGGGGATAGATTTCGTGGTGGAAGTGTCATCTCTAGAAACCCCCACGCGGTGTTTTCCAGATTGTGTACAATTTCCCTAACCTAGAGAAAACGTAAATTAGGCATCATCGCGCTTCGGCATATTAGAAGTTACTTTTTGAAATAATGCGATTAAAATAGTCCTTCATTTTTGCTGAAAAAATCATAACCCCAAAATCTTACGTATAAGGAAGTTTTTACCCATCATTTAGAGACCAAAAATTAACAAAAAACTGCCTTTTACATTACAGTCGCAAAATGGCTGTAAACTAGTGATATCATCTTACATATCATGGAATAATACGCTCATAAAGATGAAAGTCTACAAGCTTTGAATAAACTACTAAAATATGATAATAGTACCTTCTCATTTGCCAAATTGCGGATTTTCTTTTCTATACCTACATCATTTATCATATTTGGCAGAGGATATCTCATCTTTTTACTTCGATTTCTCGGTAGCAGACCGGATATAATAGTTTTAAAGTTTATTCTTAATACTCAGATTGAAAATTTTTAAAATCACACCAATTTTCAGAATCACTCATTTTAGTAAGAAAATGCAAAAAGACGTCAAAGTGAATTCGCGACAGTATTGTGGTTATGGGCTTAGATAAAAATGTGTACAATATACGTGCGATAACGCTTTATTTACGTACTTATATAAAATACCTAGCTCGTGCTACGCACACGTTGTGCAAATTTCACATGCCTGCGTTAATATAGCTCATATTCCACTTATATCGTAAATACCCATTAATTGCAAAAATGTTCACTGTTATCAAAATAATATATTACGATATTTGTGCTGCTGTGTTATTTACTCATAATATAACTTTATTTTTTTAAATTTATTTATTCTATAGTGGAATAGTAGGGAAAATCTGGCACATTTTTGCAGGGTGGAGGTGTAATTTAATAAAATTTGAAAGAGATGAAACATTAGAGATAGTGCCAGATACTAAAAAATTAAAAACGATATCTGCTCAAATCCGTTTCGTCGCACTAGTTCCCTGCTTTATTCTAGTGAACGCTTACCTTTAGAGAATGCATGGAAAATAGTGGAATAATTTGCGGGTTGTCAGAGTGTATAAATCCATCCAACAATATTTGCAATATTTTTAATGCGAACATTTGAAACGCGTGTAATATTTCTTTTTTATTGGAGCATTTTTTGGGAAGCTTTTTCAATATCCCTAAACAGGCGCTGTTTAACCAATGCATGGAAATGAAAATAAGAATTTTTAGTAGTAATAGCACTTTCTCGTCAAAATTCAATATTGTTCATTCCGGCTCCACATTACCTTAGCGTGCTTGGCTTCTTCTTACTGTAATCATATTGTATGGCATGGTTTCTAAAAATATACCTAACATTTTTGTAACTACTTTCCAGGTAAAAGATTTTAGTTTTAAATGACAAACTCTTCAATAGTTTCTGGGTCTTATCCTTAACACCTGCGTCTATAATTTGTATAGTTAACCTCATGGGATCTATGTTGAACATTGTGTTAAATATTTTTGTGGCATCGTGATATAGGGGGGTTTCAGCTAATGCCAAGTGTTATTTCTAAAACGCGTATATATAGATAAAAAACGCTACTCTAATTATCGTAGGAGGTTTATATAATTTATTTGTGCAGTGCTTGATATTAGTTCATACATTTTATTTTTGCGATTTTTTAAGTGTCAGGTAAGATAGAATATGCAGCATATAAAATGTATAATCAGGCCATGATCTCTTTTCAACGTTGGAGCTTATTTTACGGATTAGGATATATAAGAGGTGGAAGGTGGTTATTCATATTTTGACCCATTTTGATCTTAAATAACTGGTAAACGAAAAAAGCTAGCGAATTATGGTTTTCACTGAATTGAATAATTTCAATTTACTGAAAGTTTTCTTTGAAGCATATGTTATTTTATTTTGACAATCGGAAGTATCGAAAACAAAATGGCCGAATTTTATATATATAACAACTTTGTTATTTTAAATGAAACATCCATCCTGTATATTTTCCCAAAATCTTAGGCCCTGTTCCTCCCCTTTTGCAAAAATGTCATATGTTATAGTTATTTTTAAAAATGGTGGATTTATTGAGCTCCAAAGAACACAATATATAAGGATAAAAACTTCATAGTTAATGATATTTTTTGAGAACATTGACACATTCTTTTGAAGTAGAAGTGTAACATGTTCTCTTTGAGTGAAAAAGCGAAGTGTGTGGTAATGTTAGCAGAAACCCAGTCAATAATAATAAATCAAAGAAGATTTAGCAATATGTTCAATAAAACTCCGCCCACAAAAATGGCAATTAAACCTGGCACAGAAAATTTTGGAATGCAGGATACTTAACACGTAGGAGAGGAACAGTAAACGATGGAAATTTACTAAACAAGACAATACAAGTTATGTAGGTAACCGAAGAACATCTAAGCCTGTCAACAAGAAAAATCGCAAGTTCTATAGAAATTCCTCGTTACACAGTGCAAAACATCATGACAAAAGTTCTCAAACTAAATCCATATAAGATACAAATTTTACAAGAAATTAAAGGAACGAATTTTTCAACAAGAGTACAATTATGCCAGACCTTATAAAACATCATAGGAACAAACAGACATTTTTTTGGAAAGAGTAATAGGTAATGTCTGATGAAGCCACTTTCCATATAAATGGAAACGTTAATAAACATGATTGCAGAATATGAGCAGAAGACACAATTTTGTGAACACGTCCGGGATTCGCCAAAAGTTACAGTTTGGTGCAGTGTGTCCAAATAAAAAAAATTTGAGCCAATTCCATCCAATTTTAAATTCCCGTGCATATGTCGATATGCTGGAAATAATATTTTATTCTCAATGACAGTAGCAAAATATATTGAATTCAGTGTACTTTCAACAAGATGGAGCTACACCCCACTCTGCATTAATTACCAGAAATTCACTAAACAACTTATTTGAAAATAGGTGGATTGAAAGAGGAGATCCTATTTCATGGGCTCCTTGTTCCCCGGACTTAACTGTTCCAGACTTTTTCTTATGGGTGTATGTAAAAAAACAAGGTATAGTCCGGTACCACAAAAGTTACAACAGTTAAAAGCAAATATCCGCAACGTGATTGTAGACATTCCAGAAGAATATTTGGTTCATGTGGTAATAGGTTTGTTACTAACTTACTTGGATAAATGCTTTGAAGTCGCTGGAAAACACTTGCAGTAGTGATTTTTTTTATATATGTGTACCTCTTGGTTTATTATCAATGTTTATATAAATTTAATTAGTTAGTAATTGTTACATCTTTATGGATATGCAGTTTTTTAGAGCTCCCTTTAAAAAAAAAATAACTAACTTGTATTACATTTTTGAAAAGGGGAAAGAACAAGCCTTAAGATTTTGGGAATATATACAAGATTTTCTATTTAAAACACAAAAGTTGCGCTATACCTAAAATTCACTTGACCCCCTTCAATTTAAAATTTTGAGATTAGTTATCGGCCAGAGGGTCGACATTTAAGCAGTAAAATGGCAGACAAAATATTTTCGCTTAAAATGCAAAATTGGTTTGGGCGATTTTTGTTAAAAATAGCCCCGATTGTTCAAAAAAGGCAGCTGCATATTTTTTCCTTGTAGATATCGTATTGGAAACGATTGCAGTATGGGCAAAAATATTTAAACTGTAATAGTTTCATATTTAATAAAACATGCAAAAGCGAACGAGGTTTGCAAAAGAACATAGCTTTGCAGAATAAGTACTACTTATTTTTTTTCTAAAAGGTAGATCAATATATTAATATGAGAACAGCGTTTATGCAAATATGATTTTAATTCTTATTACTGGAATATGAAATTATTATAGATATTACAAATCAGGAGATATAACAACAGCCTCTAATTACCTAGCACTACATTGTTAGCAGGGCATATTTCAAATGCCGAGCGTAAATTATAATCACATGAAGCGCGAATTCTTGTGTTCAATCGCTTGTTTAACGGGAAACAACGCCAATATACTTTATAATTAGGTACCCAGGTATTTAATAGAGTGACCCCTTTAATTTCAGCGATCTCGGTGCTAACTGTAATAAAATAGAATTAGAAAATCCAACGTTAGCAACTTTAAATCAAATCTTCTATTTAGGTATTACGATTTTTGAACCATATACCGAATTAGTAAGCCGCGTTTAGGATATTTCCCAAAAGTACAGTAAATAACATGATAAAATGTATTGATCGTTAAGTGATAGTATATTGTGCAGCGACTGTTGAAAATAGCACTTTCACAGGCTTATGACAGTTTGTCGACAGTAAACGAGGGTCATAACTCACACTCGTGTGGAAAGTGATTTTCACACGCGTTATACATTATACTTTTGCTACGACTGCATGTAATTTTATTTTACAATTTACGGTTTAGTACTGCCGAGGTTTCTTTGCAATACTATAATAATGCCTCTCACGTATTGCCAAAAAGGGAAGAATTGACATCCATTAGAAGCGTCATACTTTTCATTGGCCAATGAGTGAGATCCCGCACCTAGATTTCCACATGAAACGTATAGGTACATACCGTTTAAAAAGAATACCTTTCATACGGCGTGTGGTAAGTATACTTTTCACACTACATGTGAAAAATATAATTTATAAGAGGAGTCCTTAGCATATTTTTTCTGTCGAAGTCAATCCGTGATCTTATCACTATACTTGACTTTGTTTAATGTCAAGTAGCGGTAAGGATAATAAAAAGCTTCAAAATTTGCAATAAAACAATGGAAAATTAAAATTAACTCCACTTATAAAGCAGGTCCTATAGTTTAATGCAAATTTTGTGCAAACAACATTAACTATATAATTTTCGGAATATTTATTCATGTATTGGGAGTGGACTAATTCAGAAAGGAGGGGGAGTATGTTAACTTGAGAAAAAATAGTTTTTTTTTTCTTGAAAGTATCTACTTTCCTCCCTGCTCGCAGAAGTACTTATTTATACATATATATATAGACATTTGCTTGAATATACGTTTGTATATTTTTTTTTTATAAAAAGTAAGTTTACATTTATCATTTTATTGTCTACTGAAATTCACATTTATGTATCAATAAAAGGAAAAAAATGACACAATGTTATCCCGTTAAATTTTCTCCAAGGCCATCAAATTTAATTAGAGAACGACGGATAAGTGTCCTCGTCATTAAACATGAATAAGATGTTATTTGATGCAATTATTATGTTCGACTATACGTAATTGAAGGACTCTAATTCTTCTTTTGTAACTATAATAATTACTAGTTCCACTAGTTTAGTAAAAAGTTTTTGGGTGATTTGAGATTATCCATAATGCATAGATTAATAATTATATAAATTCAATATTGATAATAGGACTTTTCATTCACATCACAGCGCGTAAAACTTATATCACCAAAAACAATCGAGAAATTAAAATTCTACTGACACCTGAAGAGTTTAATTAATAATCAAAATTAACTGTCACATTATAGCCTGATGCACATTAACAATAACGAATAAAATCAATATTCCGCGCGCTCAAGCTTTCAAACGAATATTTAAAAAGTAATAGAGACAAGATCTGGCAAACAAGGGGGCCATCAAAATGACCAAAAGCACGGATAGTTACTGCTGTTGAATAACAATCAATCATGTGACTCATCGACCAAAATATTTGTTCCTTTGTTGAATAAAATCAGGGAGTTAAATATAACAGAATTAAATTGTATTAGACATAAATGTTATTTCTTGTAAGGATAGTTATTGATTAGAATTAGTCACTATTCAAGGAAAAACTACATATATGTATCTGTAATAAGTGCTCTAAAATTATCTACCAGATATTCATGAAAATACTTTGTTGGAGAGACCGATTTCAATCAACATAATATTATGTCAAATATTTCTTAGATCTTACGCAATAATATGTTAATTAATATCAATAAATATCTTAGAAATGCGTAAAATCAAAAGAAACCCGAATGATCGGTTTCTCATAAACGAGACATTAGGCAGATTTGTAAGATTTTCAAGATTTAAGTCTTGCTATTAATAGGCTCACGATTAAAGTACACAGGCCTAATAAATTGTAACAAATTGGCCGTAAATCAATTAAAGATAATTATCACAATGCGAGGCAACATCTCACAAAGTGACAATTAAAGTAATTAACATTTCTTTACTTTGAGTTACGTGTATCTGTGTGCAAGAATATAAAATAATTAGGAAATTCCACGTTATATATGACGAATACTTGCACCTGCACTAAACACAATTTTATCTGCAGTACCGAAACACAACTTACACACTTGATGGGCGTTTCCCTGACCCAACAGTCCATGCTACCAGTATTTTATATTAATTTTTTTTTCAATATTTCAAATTTGGCTTTTGGACCACCCAATAGTTTCTTAACCATGGATTTTATATACTTATTTTAGACCTATGTTCTTAAAAACGTTTTGGAGTTTTAAGTATAGTGAGAATATATGGTATGCGAATATAGAATTTTTATCCTGATTAAAAGAAGTTAAATAATAAATGGTGTTCTTAACTTTTTTTGGTGTGAATAGATTTTTCTGCATGACAAACATTGATATATTCTATGCTTCACTGATTTGTTTTTACTGCGTCACATCATGATAATATTTCCACATGTTCGCAGGTGGTATGAAGTTTTTTCAACCTACTAAAAAACAATTTCTTTAATTTAATAATTTGACTGGAGTAAATATTGACGGTATCAGTCAAGTTTCTTCTGTCCTGCTTCCTTGGACTCATATTTCGAAGTATGGATGCCATTGTGAAACAAGCTTGGTGCTTCGCCGTCTTTGTGCGTCTTGGTTCTTTGTTTGTTCGCATAAAAATTGCAAACACTATGAATTCGGGCGTATTTTAAGAATCTCTTAAGACAACCAAGTACCTATTAAGTATACTGTTAATCTCAAACTGTCTTTCCTTTTAAATGATTCCGGTTAACGATGAGAATATTTATGAAGATAAAATTACATTTACAAACAATATAACGTTCAATATGAATATTATTACTTTTGATGAACTTTAAAATTTTCAGAATAATTGCTTAATAATTATGTGAATATTTTCTTACAGGTGGCAAATGCTGCAGCAAATCAGAAACGAGCAAGAACTCGCATCACCGATGAGCAACTGAAAATATTGCGAGCCCACTTTGATATCAACAACTCCCCCTCTGAAGAACAAATCCATGAGATGGCAAATCAGAGCGGTTTGCCCCCTAAAGTTATTAAGCACTGGTTTCGCAACACATTATTTAAAGAGAGACAGCGAAACAAAGATAGTCCATATAATTTCAACAATCCTCCATCTACCACTCTTAATTTAGAGGAATACGAAAAGACAGGTGAAGCCAAAGTTATGCCTTTGAATAGTTCTGGCAGTAGTTCCGATGAAGCTAACAAGAGTAAGGAATTGGTCTCACCTCCACAGTTGCATGCGCAGATACAGAACGTGGAAATGAAAAAGGAAATCAAAGAAGAACCTAGCGACGAACACCATCAGCAATCAAAATTTGAAATTCAAAAGCACCAAAACGACCCATTTGAAGACAAGCCTCAAAATTTCTTTAACCTCCCCCCAAACTTGCAACCACCCCAGAGCCCTGCGACGTCGGTGGCATCTACGGAGAGCAACCACGTTTCGTCTCAACCTACAACTCCAAATAATCTTAGCCTGACTTCCATAATAGCATCACAACTAGGCGACACTATAACTACAAGCACGCCTACATTGAATATGAATATTTCATCCCACCATGGGTTAACTAGCCCCATGCTTCCTCCTCCAAAGATGAATCAACAGAATTTTCCCAATCCCAATAACCTTCAAGGGATGCTCCCTTTAACACCTAATCGATGCATGAGCCCTAACAGAGATTACAACTCCGGCAGCCAAGGTTCTGGGGGATCCACCGGCAAACGAGCTAATAGAACTAGATTTACCGACTACCAAATCAAAGTGCTGCAGGAGTTCTTTGAGAACAATGCTTATCCCAAAGATGACGATCTAGAATATCTTTCCAAACTTCTAAATCTTAGTCCGCGAGTAATCGTAGTGTGGTTTCAAAATGCAAGGCAGAAAGCAAGGAAGGTATACGAGAATCAACCTGCAGTCGAGCCAGCGCCTGGTATTGATGAAACTGGTGCAAATAGGTTTCAAAGAACACCTGGCCTGAACTATCAATGCAAAAAGTGTCTATTAGTATTCCAAAGATATTATGAGCTAATCAGACATCAGAAAACACACTGTTTTAAGGAAGAAGATGCCAAGCGAAGTGCTCAAGCTCAAGCTGCGGCTGCACAAATAGCAGCCGTGCTGAGTTCGGAAGACTCTAATTCCAGCACGACTGCAGAACCAAACCAACAGCAACAGATGCAGGTACAACCTCAAAATTTGATGACGTGTTCTAATCAGAGCTCCAACAGTCAAGCCATGAGCCCTTGTCATCCAAACGCACCCAGTACACCAACTCCGAGCCAAGGAAATTTTCCAAGTTCGTCGCCAACTCCGTCTGAATCTAAAGAGAGCACCTTTCAATGTGACAAATGTAATTTGGTATTCCCTAGATTCGAATTATGGAGGGAACATCAACTGGTGCACCTTATGAATCCAAATTTATTTCCTACGTATCCGCCAGATAGCCCTTTTGGTATTTTGCAGCAGCATGCTCAGCTACAGCAACTTAACGCCAACATGGGGGATGTGTCCAAGCAAGGTAACCAAATGCCACCAGCTCAGAACGTTCCTCATCCTCTAATCAATATGCTTAATAACGTTACTGGGCAGAAAAGAAGAATAGAGGAGTTTGGTGACGTGGAGAGTGATACCTCGGACCAACCCAAAGACAAGAGACTGAGGACGACTATTTTGCCAGAACAGCTAGACTATTTATACCAAAAATATCAAATTGAGAGTAACCCATCAAGAAAAATGCTCGAGAACATTGCTAGAGAAGTAGGTCTTAAGAAACGAGTCGTGCAGGTGTGGTTTCAAAACACTAGAGCTAGAGAAAGGAAAGGTCAGTTTAGGGCACACGCACAAGTCATCAACAAGCGATGTCCGTTCTGCCCGGCGCTTTTTAAAGTAAAGAGTGCTCTTGAGTCACATTTGACTACTAAGCATGCTGACCAATGTGCTCGAGGGGAAATCAATATTGACGCATTACCGGACGAAGAGGTCAGTTTAGAGAGTACCCCAAGCATATCTGGAGGAAGCGAAAATAAATTTCAGCAGCAGAACCCCAACTTGATGCCCCCTTTGTTCCCCGCTTTGCATCCTGATATGGAAAATTCTATTAAGAAATATTATGAAGAAAGTATGAAAAGGTATATCAATGAACTTCAACAGCATGCATCCTCCTCTAATGGCGATAAATGTGAGATCAAAACAGAAAAAGGAGAAGGGGGAGAAATCCCTTTAGACTTATCTAAGCCAGTGGATCTTTCCAGGCCTGTGAAAGTGTCCATGGAACATGGAAATTTGTGCGATCCAGGCCCCTTGACAGATCTCAGCGAGCGTTCATTGTGCGACGAACGAAGTGATTCAATGTCTGAAACCACGGAGTACTTCGACGATGAAAGCAACCCCGCATCCCCTGCTAGTAGTACTCAAAGTAACACCCAGAGGCAACTTAACTCTTCTGGTGGCTCTCAAGGTGGTACCAAGAGATTTCGCACTCAGATGAGTTCAGTGCAAGTAAAAATCATGAAGACTTTGTTCGGCGATTACAAAACTCCTACCATGGCGGAGTGCGAGAGTTTAGGCAGAGAAATCGGGCTTCCCAAGCGAGTTATACAGGTGTGGTTCCAAAATGCTCGGGCAAAAGATAAAAAGGGTAAGATGGCCTTGCAGAAGGTTTTGGGGCAGGCGGAGGGTGAGAACCCTTCGCTTCCTGAAGACTGCAAGTTCTGTAATTTTAAGTATTCGCAAAAGTACTCAGTTCAAGATCATATATTCACCAAAGGTCACATAGCCAACATCCGCATGCACTTGGAGGCACAAGTGGGCAAGGATTGTCAAGAAGGGAGCGAGTTTCAAGTGCCGCAACTTCCTAGCGGCTCAATAGGCATCAATGCCGACTCAACCACCAATATACAGGGGGCAAACCATCAAATGCAGCAGTCCCCAAGTCAACAGCAAAACCAATTGAATAACAATACTCACCTCCAGCTTCTACAGATGTCTGGTATGCAGGTTCCAAGTGCGAAAACATCAGAGCAGGAAGAAAGTGCTGAAAGTCTGTTTCAGCAACTGTACGCGCTGGGAAGTAATTCCAATTTTGGGGTACAAAGCCAGTACGTACATCATGCGATGTTTGGAGCTAACGGTGAGTTTTTAGTTGTGTTCTTAATTTTTTAAAGTAGTGGGGTTGGGTTATGAATTGGTTTCGTATCGATTTGTTCTTTATTTAGAGTAACTAGTTGGTCATTTATATTTGCGGACACGAAGAATTAGAAAAATGTATATGTAGGTACGTACTAATTATTATTCTTTAAGCTCTCCTACTATTGCGGTATGTCAAAAAGAGTTCCTTTGTAATTGAAACATTTTCTGTACTGACGCCTCCTTACTTTAATGCTAAATTGGTTGATATTAACTTTTGGATAACAAGTTTCTCAGGCAAAAATTGTGATTTGGGTAATGGAGAGGATTTAATAAGTATGGTCTATTTTATAAATTCAGAATCAATGCGTTAGACAATAATATACGCAATTGTATGTACGATTTGTGACGAACTTTATGTAGAGGGTGATCCGTCATATTTTGAGCAATGTATATTTGGTTATTATCAGAGATAAGTGTACATTAACAATCTTTTAGTATTTTTCCTGTTTTATTTTAATTCATTGTAGAAATCGAAAGTCATGGTTTTCATTGTGTTCTTAGCTAGCTCTAATTTTTGTGTATATTGACTGTATCCATATTTACCTTCTGATATTCTTGCGAATAATAATCATTGTCAGAAGCAGAAAAGTTGGAATTTATAAAATATATTAAATATTACCAACTGAGCATCCAAATGACCGGTGGATATTTTAACTAGTTATTAAAATAATTAAACTAAATATCCAATGTTTTTGTTATGAGTAAAGCAGCATTTTTTTATTAACGTTTGTTGTATTTTATTACTACTGATAAAACAGAAAAGAAATCCTCTCTAAGTAACCATGGCATGGCTGCATCAAACAAAAGCACTAAAAATTTTGATGTTTTTGTACTCCTCTTTAAATCTAACAATGACGATATCCATTACTGCTATGGACAATATACAAGATGTTTTCTCAAATTTTGAAAGCTCCTAGCAGCTTTGATTGATAAGAGGAAATATTTTTCAGATAAAAACTGTAGGAATTTGCGCAAACCGTCAGAATTGGTTACGTAAAGAAATAACTGAACATCGGTAGTGTATTTCTTGACTAATGGTTTTTTATATGAAACGTTCTGTATATTACTTATTTATCGAATATCGTTTAATAATCTCTTCTCAAAAATACATAAGTTACCTAAATTCACTTCAGCGGTTGTTGAAATATTGACTATAAAAATCGACATGTTAGTATTTTATTATAAATTAATCACAGTAGCCATTGCTATAATCAACAATTTTAATAACCAAAGCAATAAAATAATTTAATTTAAATCAGCAATAATAAATCCCATGACATGAGCAATGTCATTCAATAACTTTGTTTTCGGTACTGTGATTTGTTTCATATAATAAATTAGTAATATTTTGAATTTTAATAGCCAGTATCTCAACTACTGTTAAAGCAATTGTAGGCAACTGTTAATTTTTTGAAAATGCAATTTTAAGCGCTCTTAAATAAATAAATAATATATAGGGCTTTTCAGTTAAGAAAAATTATATTAGGTCAACAAATGCACCTGTGATGCTCAGTAATTGTTTTAAGTAGCAAAATCGGACGACTTGCATTAAACCCTACAGTTTTTGCTTGAAAAGTGTTTTCTAAGAAGAATAATAAAAACCCTAGAAGCTGTCAAAATTTGAGCAAGCACCCTGGACAATGAGTTATCAAACTTGAGCGCTATTGAAGAACAAAAATAAGTCTACACGTAAATTATTTACCTAATATACATGAATGTGTCCTTTTTCTATCGAATAACGTTAAACAATGAAGTTATTAGATACGTTGCTGCTCGTTATAAGAATATTCAAGGTTGTGTTCATTTAGGAAGGAATGGCCTTAAACTTGATGGTAAACATTTCAAAGAGTAATTGCACCCGTGGTGCTCTTTATTAGGCAAAGATATGTTTTTACCCTTGCCACAAAAAAATATTTAAAAATTCCTAAAAATATTCTAACACTCTATTAGGTACTGTAATTCAGAACGCAATTGTAGTAGCAGATGCGGATTTAATAATGATTCTTTCCAAAACTAAAAACAATTAACTTTATAAGGATAATGTTTACCCACATCAAAGATAAACCAAATATCATATGGTTCACAGATTAAGGAAACTAGTGCTAAGAAGAATGATATTAATTTGCCTAATATAGAGTTTAATTGTCATTGTTAATTTCAGCCGTAATCTAAAAGAAGAATCTTAAATTTTGTAACCTAATGATTGCGATGATCAGTTGGCGAAATACTTAAAAAAGAAGGGTTTCTTCCATAGGGAGCATATATTTTACCTACAAATTAAACAAAACCTTTTTGATGGCTGTTCGTAGAATCGTACCTTGGTTAACCTTGGCGAAGAACCATATCGAATCCCGGGTCTACAATAATTTCTGTTTGGTCCGAAAAGTGCAAACAAAGCAGCTGTTTATATTATAGACTGATTGATAAGCTATTCTAGGTAGAAAAATGCTTTACTAAAAGGACAGTGTTTGCTATTGAACTTGCCTTACACCTGGGCAGGATTACCAGTTTGAACAATAGTTTCGGGAGACCGGGCATATTTTTTCATTAATAAATTCTTTTGTATTTTTAGTTGTAGGGAAAAGAATTAGCGACGTGCGGAATTGAAGTGACATATTTAGAGATGGGTGATTTTTTACCTAGAAACCCACAATATTATAGTTTCGTTATTAAATTTGAGATCACTGTTTTATCGATACAAGTAGTATTCTATTTGGTCTTGATTGAAAACAGTAAATTATAATGTGTGGGCCACCTGTTAATCCGGCAAAATTAAATGTTTGCAATACTTAGTACTGCATTTAATCGTATCCAACGTGTATAGTCATTTTGTTCATGTGAAAATCATTATACAGATTTTTCATATAATTTTTAGTTATGCAAAGTGCCAGAATGGTATCTTCTTATCAGTTTCTAGAGAAACAGACATGCGTAAAGAAGGCGCATCTGTCATGGGCCACATGAAAATACAATAGGCTCATTAAACGAAGTTTAGAAATGGGTTCAATTTTTTTTCACACATAGTTCTAACCAAAATTAAATGATCCCGAAATGTTCAGTTCAAATAAATAAGACATTCCGAAAATATAGCGTTGCAAATATGGCCCGCGACGTCACTGCATGAGAGGCTGTCGACTGTCGACACGGGCGGCGCGCGGCGCGGCGACAATTTCAATAGCGGGATGCTCTCACATACAGTGTCGTCACAGCCGGGTCGCTTTGAGAGCTTTTTTAATGGGATTTAGAGGACGCATTTTTTTTTCCTTTTGCAGGGAACCATAAAATTGTACGACCTTTCCAATAAACAAATAAAAAAAAAACTTTTAAATGGGCCTATTGAGCAAGACAGCACCTTCAAACTTAAAAGATTAGAGAAAGTAGTTTTGCTGTTATGCGCATAAGCTTAAAGTTATTGCCATATAAAAGGCCCAAGCTTTCCTATGTGTGTATTTACAGGGTTATATTACATAGGTACATAATCTCAATTTATACGTCTTCAAAACATAATATCAATAGTATCCAAATTCAAATTATGGACATATTTGATATATCTGCAGGATAGAATGCCTGAACATCAAAATAAAATAAATTGTTTGTTTGAATCTGTGAAATGTATTACGAAAGAGTTCGAGAAAATAGACAATTCAAATAGGCTTCCCGACCAGAACTGTCAGAAGAACAGATAAAAAAAAATTAAGTTAAAATTTCCAAAGAAAAAAAAATATAGGTATCAAACTTAGGATAATGTTAAAAGATGTTCGAAATGTAGGAATAAATTTACTAGCGAGGAGACGAATGGCCAGAATAAAACCGTGAAACGGATTTCCTCTGTCTTTGGAAATTTTTTCTATTATGTGTAAAGAAGGGGTTTCTTCTAACCTACTAGAAACAAAAGTTTTAAAATACGTAGGGCATCAAAACTATCCTCTCTAATTATATATTAAAGAACCTTCTAATATTTTATGAAATATTTCTATAAACTACGCTGTTTAGTTTACTAACAAAATAAAATAAAATTCCTTCTATTGTGTTGTGATTCCAGAAATAGGTAATGAAAATCGAGAAAAAGATATGAGTAGAAGAAACCAAAATTGTTTTAAATCCGAGCTCATCATAAAAGATTTATTAGAGTAAATCATGAAGAATTAGGTATCAGGTCCAACTATTTTAATGTAAAGTTAACTGTATTAAATAAAAAAGCGAATAATGTCTATACACGTAATTTGCAATAATATGAATTTTTTTCCAATGGATAATGCACTAACATTAAATATCTTTATTAAGCATTTTTAAAGTTATGTTTGTCAGTTTATTGTAATATCAGTTTCTTTGTGGCAGTGGCACACACACTAAAGGGAGATCCTATATGGCAATTAATGAGCGGTGTATGGGCGAAGATTTTGATTGACACGATTCTTGAATAGCTATAGGTTGTAATTAGGGGGAAAAATATGTCCTGGGAATGTGTTCCTTAGTGATGCAGTGCGCCAGACAAAGGAGTCCATGTAAAGCGATGTTCTAGGTGTTTCCAGTTGTACGACGAACTGGTGCGCTCTTGCCGTCTGTCGTGACTGTCTGACAGGTATTGTTTGGGGTGGGATGTGGCGGGCCAAATCCGTCGGATGTGGAGGGCCAGATCCTGGAGAACATCTGCATTGAACTGAACCAAATTTTTGTCGCTCCAACTTAGAACTTTCTCCAGATCTTGATTAATTGTGATCTGCTCCTGTCTTCGGTGATAAGTCTCAGTCGTTGGTAAAGGATTTTCTGATACAGATTGGGAGACAAGGTTACTGTCATCTGCAAAACTGTCAACAGGATAATTGGTTTCCGTCAGCAGCTCATTAATGAAGATGAGGAATAGAACTAGTGAGATTATTGCGCCCTGATGCACGCTCGCATTAATGGCAAATGTGTCTGAGATGTGTTCATCAACGTGCAGAGATCGGTTCTTAAGGAAACTGGCGAGCCAGCTGCAGATATGCTGGCAGTTTATTGAGCAGTCCGTCATGCCAAACTCTGTTATGCCAAAACTAGTTGCTGAGTGACAACACGAGTAGTTGCTGAGTGACAACACGTGCCATGAAATTGTAGATAATTGGAAGTAAGACAATTGGGCGATAGTTTGAGAGCGTGGTTTTCTTGACTTTTTTGGAACAGGTTGCACTAGGACGACTTTTCAAGAAAATAGGTAAATGCCTTTTCGGTGAAATAGAGAAAAATCCTGGAAAAAATGAGACGAAGACTAGTATTTTTGGTTCAAATTATACTTTGGCCGTATATCACTACAGCGGGATAACTGGCGCTGGCGCGTTAGTAAAAATAAAATTGATTTATAACTCTAGCGTAACCTAAACTGTTCTTTGAAAACTGAAAAGTTATCTGTAAATAGTTAATTCAACAGGAATCCGAAACAAGTACTCAATCAGCATAATAATGGAAAATATGAATGATGTCAGTACTGCTGCGTATGAGCCACTAAAAAATACTTCACCAGAGTGCTTTCTGAGAGCGAAAATTGTGTTAAGCATTAATTTATTTAATATTATCCCCACCCCAATTGAACTCATCTCAACATGTAGATTGAGCTGATTGGCTAAGTTTCTACAAGTTCAAACGTGTCAACGCGTCATTTAGCAACAATTACGGGCGTATCCAGAAAATATGTTAAGAAAGTAAAAAAGTAAAGAAAGTAATTAAAATGCATAAATTCAACAAAATGAACACTTTTGCAAGAACTTGGCGACGATAATCGGGGTAGAAGAATTCATTTTTGTGTAACCATCAGAGAGAATTACGGCAATATCCGAATGTGTAAAGAAACATTTGCTTTTTTCAGTGATGCGTCTTCTTTTTTCCTAAATGGTTACGTGAATAAACAGGACTGTCGCTACTGGACGATAATCCACATCTTTTTACAGAGTGGCACACTCAATAGCCCTGAAAAGCCAATGTTTGGGCGGGAATACTGGGAGACAGGGAGACAATATCGTAGGCACTAACCCAATGAAGGCCTTTTATATTGAAGAAAATTTGCTAAAATGCTCAAACAAACTCTTGAGCCCACAATTATTCGTGAATCTGGAAACCCAAAAGAATTACAAGCCAATCTAAATTAGAACGAATATCTTCCACAACTCCAGCAAGAAGGTACAAA
This sequence comes from Pissodes strobi, assembly GCA_016904865.1. NCBI lineage: Eukaryota > Metazoa > Arthropoda > Insecta > Coleoptera > Curculionidae > Pissodes > Pissodes strobi. The sequence goes on from MU182061.1 coordinate 449,330, forward strand.
CCAGTGAATTGGAAGAATAGGTACTATTGAGTGGTAACCAAAATCACCTGATATTTTCCCTATGGGCTTCTTTTTATGGGGTAACATTAAATCAATAATTTACAAAACACAGCCGGTTTGATAATTGATGCTTGTTGTAGTATTCTAAGAGACATTTTTTTAGAAAGTTAGGAATTGTGAAAGTCGACTTTATTTCTATGTAGAGCAAAACGGAATTTTGAATACTTCATAAAATAGGTAGTTGAAAAAATAGCAAATATCCGCGTTATTGCAAAAATTGAGAGTTTTAGCACTACAATAATATCTTAATTTAGGCTTAGGATCCTTTTTCATCATTTACGTTTATTTTCTAATTTTTCCTGCCAAAGCCAGTTTTAAAACGTCTTCTAATTTTTTTTATCATTTCGTACTTAAATCACATTAATTTTCGTATCGACGAATAGCATTTTCGATAAGCTTTCCAGAGATGTGTCACAAGTGAGATAGTGCCATTTCAGATTTTAAAGTGGATGAGGTAAGACGCTACTCGTACATTGTCAATTTATACAATAAGATTATGGGAGCAGTGCATCGATACGACTAAAACATTATTTTTTATAGAGTTGGAATTCGTGGAAAAAATGGCATAACTCTACTTATCAGCCATTGCATTGATACGGCAATTTGAAACAGAAAATCTGGATCTACTGGCTTTTAGAAGATCGGTGACTAAAGTAACTTTGATGCAAAATCAATACTTATCAGAGCGAAAGGCATGTACAAAATATTTTACATTATGACAAACTTGATCATTATATCACATCACAATCTAAACAAACAAGATGTGCAGACTGCAATCAAAACCTACAACAAGGTGCCAGAAATGTGATGTCGGATTACATGTGAAATGCTTCGGAAAGTATCATATCATGTAAATTTTTGGTAGTATATACGTAGTATATAGTATAGTACGGTAGAAAAAATGTTTCGGTTAAAAGACAAGTAAAACATTATGCTTTATTAGTTATTGTGTCCCTTTTAAGTCTCTGTAGTGTTTCAGGGTTGTTGACGCTTGGCTTCAAAATACCTCTTTTTTGTAGAAATTGATGTTTTTGATATCTTCTTCAATGTAGAAAATATAGCTATTGTAAGTTTTCAAATTATCACCCTGCATAGTATTTGAAAATGGAACAATTTTTTATTTTTCTGAACTTTTACATAAGTGTTCACAATCTACGGCTTCAGATTAATATCCCTTCCAAGATTCCTTCAAGTTTTGTTCGTAAAATGGGTATTATTCTTAGTCTCCATGAAACCTTGGAGGATTTTGGTACGCACTAATGCAGTTTGACAGTTGAATTAATTTCAATCGAGGGCGTGTAAAAATATCGCCCAATTATCGATCAGCAGTCACGGAGACAGGAGAGATTAAAACAATGACCGCCAATAATAATTTTAATAACACAGGACATGCATTTGAGAGTAGTCCATTGTGTTTTATGTTAATTGCAAAAAAGATATTTATTGCCCTAGCCGATTGGCAGTAAAATACACTGCCAATAATAAAAGACGCGATCCATAACTAATGCAAAAGCGAATATTTGCAGTGTTGTTATTTAGGGTAACGTTACGGGTATAATATTTACGCAAAGGTATTCTCCATTCATTATGCTCTGTTCGAACCAAACGTCAGTGCTGGGTTCCTATCTTGCAACGGAACTTTGTATCAAAATTGGCATAATAATTTACTTTTTTTTGCCGTAAACAACTCAATAGATCAGAAAACGATGTCAAATACTTTACAAGATTTGTGTTACTGAATAATTAAGACGAATTTACCTAAAACAAGACCCTCTGTCTCTCTTGCCGGGAAATCCTAAAAATCCTTAGGTAATAGAGTGATTTTGTGTAATATAATTTATTTTCATTTTGTGATCAAATGTTGCAGGCTCTTTCTATGAAGAAAAATACTCATTTATGTATTTATTTTTAAATTTTGGTAAGTTTTGGTCAATTGAAGCCTGAGAGGAAAAAAATATCAAAAAACGTTAGATTTGGCCTTTTTTCCTGTCAGCATATTCAAACACCAAGATCTTCATACATTGTACTTATATTGGTCGATGCTCTTTGATATGGTTCATACCAGTTGACTAACCCAAACGAGTTGTTGCCACCCAAAGTTAGTAGCCATATCTAATGGGCTTACCTTACCATGGATATATTGTTTACATTCATGGCTGCCATTGTATGGCATCATTGTCTTGTCTGTGCTGTAATACTCTTCAGCCCCTTTGAGATTGTCAAATAAAGGCCGAACTTTTGCAAACTTATCAGATTTATCTATCACTGTGTAGATTTGACATTATGTGTTCAAATTTATCTCGTGAAATTGATTCCGAAACCAAATCGTTATGATAATCTAATTTGTTTCCAAAAACATTCTAGCACTAACGGTATGTATCCACTAAGGATCAGTATGCCCAAAAGCATTTGCTTCAAATTAAGTGATAGTTTGTGTTTTGTTTGTGATACATATCCATTTGTTTCGTTCACCATCAATGTTAGAGTGTCATCATCAAATAAATTGAAAAACAAAGTTGATGAACCTTCTCGAACATTATGAAATTCCTCGTGCTGGAATGAATAGGTATTTGACGGCAAATTTTCCTTCACATATTCGTAGACCTTCTTTTTCTTATCGCAGAAAACGAAATTATTCTTCTTATTTCGCTGATTGGAATGACGTCATTAGATTCCTAGTCTTCAAACAGAGTTTTATCACAATACCGAAACAGAATATTTGCACTCGACGCGCGTTTCGCTAACCATGTTAGCATCATCAGGAGATGATTAAAACTAAAGTTTTAGTTTTAATCATCTCCTGATGATGCTAACATGGTTAGCGACACGCGCGTCGAGTGCAAATATTCTGTTTCGGTATTGTGATAAAACTCTGTTTTAGTGCATGTTGCCGAAGGTTCCAAACCCCAACGTAGTATTCCTAGTCTTCATCGGGCATATGTCTACAGCCAACCTCAACCAGGTGGGTTTTTGAGGTCGACAATGGCTTTACCTCCGGAATCCTCATCGGTAACCTTATTACATGCATTAGTTGGCGATAAAAAAATGATTTCTTCAGCATCAATTTCATCCTCCTCGATCATTGACAGTGCTTCATGCAGCATAAATCCTCTAGAAAAGGAAAAAAAAGCCTTTCAAAATTGAGTAGCAATACCTACCTTTTTCAGATATAAAAAGAGTGACCGATCCTAAAACAATCGAAATCTCCTCCGTTTTTATAAAAAAAATTATAGAGGGTGGCTCGAATTTGAATCTGCATATGGGGATCTCGAAAATTGTAAGATATACAGTGTCAGTCAAATTACGGCAAAATTGCGGATTTAGGTGCGTAACAATATACCGTTTAGAAAGTTTTAAAATTCCTAGTATTTCCGGAGAGATCCGAAAAAAAACCGACATTTTGAAAAATCGTTTTATTTCTTCCTGGGGCAAAATAAATAATTAAAGAAAAATTAAAAAAGTATAAAAAATTAGAAATACATATTCATTTTAATAACGAATATCATCTGGAAAAAGTTAAGTATTTAATAAAAGAAAGTTGATGACTCCTTGAAGACGAAACGTCGGATTCCAAACTCAATACCATCACCGGAAAAAGTGGCAATGCAAAAGTGCAATTCAACTTTTAATCTGTTTTTAAATAAACTCAGAAAAAAAAATAAACGATTGTTCAAAGTTTTTTTTTCCGGGTATCTCCAGAATTACTGGGAATTTTAAAACTTTCTAAACGGCATATTGTTAGTCACTTAAATTCGTAATTTTGCCCTAATTTGACCGACACTATATCTCTTACGGTTTTCGATATCCCCATACATAGACTCGAATTCCAGCCACCCTGTACAATCACAATATGTTGTGTATATTCCTAATGACCTACATATAGGATGCCTAGATTTATCATTGATTCCTAACTTTTGTTAAGCATGGTGGCAATAACTATAAGTCTTCACTTATTTAATAAACCAAAAGGTAGGTATTTGGAGAAATCTTCTCAAGAATCACTTACCTTATAAAGCTTGCCCATTTTGCTATAAAGGGCACTTTTCTAACCTCACAAATATATAACGAAGAGACGTCGATCAACTGCTCTTCTGTCAGGCTAATAATAATTCGTGATGATCCATGAGTCCCGAAGATATTCAAGTTTTAGATAGAAGTGGATAAAATTTTGGTGTACTAAATATAGGACATTAGGCACGTCTGGGTAAATGAAATATTAGTATTGCTGTGCAGATAATTATTCAATATTATAATATTGTAAATCATGTTTCGATTATTTTCTGTAGTATTGGCCATCGTTATTCAATTTGTTAGGTCAAATTAAGAAATTTACTAAAAATTAAATGATTTAGGAGAAGCATAATAGTTAAGGCATTTCACCACGTGGTGAGAGCAATAAATTCCTAGGTTAACCCGTTTAGTAATTTTACTTGAAAATTATGTACTATGTCATAATATACCGGTAAATCGATATACCTTGTAACGCACACTTTATGTATGTCGAATGTTCTCAGGACGAAGCTGTTACTTTGGCATACAAGAACCAAAAATTGGCAACCAGACATTAAAAAGATCATCGAAACCAGTCCGATGCTCGTATAATTCAATAAATAAATCGGCCTTAATAGAGCCACACTACTCGAGCTTTGAAGAATCACAAATCAAGAAAACAATAAAGCCAACAAAAATCATAATGTATATGCCCGTCACGGTGTATCGAATAAAGCAAACGGTATGCTGGAAACAGCGGCGAGGAGAGAGACCATGTGTGAAAAGAGGCGGGGCTCGGGAGATTCATTCTATTTTTGCAATAAGACAAACAAGCATCGGGTTCCTATAGCTACCGCATTACGCCGCGCTATTGGCCGACGGCCGTCGATTATAAAACTTGTGTTGTGCTCTTTAACAGTGTGCAATGTTTTTGCCACCGGTTTTTATATATAGTGAGTTTTTGTCCCGATTTGGCTGCCTGCTAATTTCATTTTATACTTATGGACTTCTTGGTACTAAGCAATTTTAGATCTCTATGGCATGATTTTTTTTCTTTGCGGAACGACTTAATGTATTTCTGATCTATTGAGTTCTTTGACTTACAGTTTGGAATAGAACCAAAAAAAAATAAATAAAACCGTATAATTACGATGTAAAATGTTTAATGAGGTGCGGTTTTATGATAGGCACATCAATTATAAATAAAAATAATTTTCGGAAAGGTCTCATTATATCCATGATAAATCTCTAACAACTAATTACCTATATTTATTTTGATGCAAAGTTCCTCTTTTGAGATAATAATGGAGAACTCACGTTTGATTCGATCAGTGCATGCATGCATTTAATTAAAGGAATACCTTTGTATAATTATTGTTAGACAGGTGATGATTTTTTATTCGTCTAAGAAAACAACTCTAAAAATTATGATGAAAACTTCTTCACCGATCAAAATATTAACTCCAAGACCAATAGGAAAATTCAACAATATTACACTGAAATTTCAAACAGCGCGAATTTGATTAGGTAGGTATACCCTCTAGGCTTGAAACTAAGAGATTATTTATGTTACAAATTTTGGGAAAAAGGAAATTTGTAGGGCGAGACATCTACCGCAGGTACCTACACTATTTTTTCCTATGCAACCGCCAAGTTTGCCAAACTTCTCGATAGCAGTTTAGATTGAAAAAGTTGTTAGGAAAATAGTAGATTAGACGTTTAACAATTATTTATACAATTTCGGGCTCCGAGTAATAATTTTTAAAGCAGTTGCAGGTAAAAAGCTAATTCAACAAATTCAAAGGAATATTACATAGTCAGTAACCGATATGGTAGAAAATCTTAGGTATAATAATTTGAGAAAGGGTTTTGTTTTGAAACACACCTATAGGCTTTATTACATAAGTTAGAGAAAAACTGTTTATGCCAAAGTATAAGTAATTTTCCGTATTATCATTTGGACCTATGAAAACAAACAAACCAACATTAAAAAACAAATAAATTAGCCCAAGTTTTTCTTTAATGGAATAATGTGTATTTCAGGCCATATATAACAGACCTTCTTTTTCTCATTTCAAAAATATACTTATTTATAGTTTGTTGATTCAGCGGCCTACTACCTAATTTTGCATTTTTTTAAATGTTATTTTGAATTTTAACATAAATAGCCCAAATAACAATAAACGAGAATCTTTGGTTTAAAATATCACATAATATTATAATAATTAAGATAAATAGGATATGAACTAAATAATATAGGTATTCTAAATACATTTTCTTCTAACAATTTAATACTTGATAATAAATACCTACAACATAAATTTTTATTCTGGCTCGTTACTTATTTTGGGCTGGTACCTACCTAGTTTTGTGAAATAGAACATTGGTCACTTTCTTAAATAGAACATTGGTCACCTTCTTAGTCAGTCGGTTTTTAGAATATAGCTAACCTTAGGTAGTTTAGAGAATCTTCTCTGATCGCTAAAATTGTTTTATTACGATTACAATTCGAGCAACTAGAAAGTGGGACATAGAAAGATATCTTATATTTCTTAAATAGTTAAAGGCCATTTAAATCCCATATGTGTTTCCTGTTGTTCTTAAGGGAAATCTTAAACATCCTATAAAACTAATGTTAAATAATAAATTAAAATTTGTCCTCATTTAAAAAATTGGATCTTGCGTCTGCTGTCGTTGTTGCATTAGGAGAGCATTAGGTAGATAAAAATTTGTTCTTAATTGTTGTTTTTCATTGAGAGTTATTATCATCGTCACTTTCATATTCAAACTAGCGATCCGGTTTTGATTGTTTGATTTTGAGAAAATCGGCAGCTCCCAGCGAGTTGCAGCGTGATTCATGAACTGTTCAAAACCTTTATTTTTATTAAAAATAGAAGCTTCAGTTTTCCAAAAAATAAAATAAAAACACATTCATATTATTAATAACGCCAATCACCTGAAAGGCAATAAAAAGTTGTTGAAGTTGAAGATGACCCCCTAAAATACGAAACGTGGATTCCAAACTGGATATCACCATTGGTTAGAGCTGAAAATGTAACGCTTTCTAAACGGCATAATATTAGGCACCTAAATGCGCAGTTTTGCCCTAATTTGACTCCTACGGTTTTCGAGATCCCCATACATAGACTCGAATTCGAGTCACTCTGTACAGGGTGATCCAGATAACTCTTTAAATGGATATAAGTATCTATATTATTTTTGAACTTGGAAAAAAATATTCCGAAAAAAAGTTGTTTGATTTCATCTTTTACACATACTCTTATTGGAATGTATACATAATGTTTCGAAAAAGCAAGGCAAATGCGAACTTTTGTATTAAATACTACTTTTTTGTTGTATATTATATCAGGTATCAAAACTTAATGGTTTTCAAAATATTGACGGTTTTAAAATTCAATTATTATATGATCTTTCGATATAATTGCTTATCTATTTAGATACCTACTAGAGATAAAAATTATTAAAAAATGTCATGGCATTAATGTTTGAACTCTGATCTACTAATTCATCTTTATTTTCTGCAAATTTTAACAAAATGAGCTATAATATAGAGTTATAATTTTTAAATTCTGTTTGCTAAATTTGGCAATAAGATATTAGATAATTAAAACTTATAATTAACCATAAAAAGAAATAAAAAAATGTATAGTTTCTGACCTAAATTAAATGCTCTGCATGTCCCCCGTTAACATCGTCACATTTCTCTTAAATTATTTTCTAGCATTCAAGTGCATTGCTTCGCTCTCACATTCATTTAAATTTCTTATTTCTTTGATAATTTTTCTGTGAATTTCTTTAATATTGTCACTTTTTTGCTATAGACTGTATAGGAAGTTATAAATGGCCGTTAGATCTAGAGAGGCCGCCGGTCAGTCTCCTACTTCCAGAATATTATGAAGACCTGCGGTGTCTTGTTACTGTGGGTCTTGCGGATTTTCAGTCAGTTCAGAAAGGATTTTTTCAAGTTTTATTTAAGTGCTTTTATGGCATATATTGTGCTCTCCCACATGGTTTCACTTAATGCTGTTGGTATATAATTTTTCTTTTATTTTTTAAGTACAGCCCGTCTATATTGCGAGGTGGATGAAAAAACGTATATTATCTTGAACTACGTCGAACTCTCTCGCAACTATTTACCACATCATTGCCACTTAAATTCACTCTTGGATCAATATCAAAGATTCATTTTGATATATTTTTTTAATCAATTCATTCTATATTTTTGACTACTGAAGATAAAATCACATTAACAAAATAATTATATTTTTTACATTTTTGATTGTAATCATACTGTTTTAAAAGTGGAGTATTAAATGGCAACCACCCTTTATTTTGGTCACCTAAAATTAACTTTCAATTGTGGATAGTGCAGATTTATAGAACACGTGCTCCTTATTTTAGCCGACCACATGTTTCCAACGTATTGCACTCCCCTCTGGGAGAAGCTTGGCCCTGATGATCAAATCAAATATATTCTATTATTTAAGCGATAACCAAATTGCCATTTTACCGATCATTTTACTTATATTTCAGTGACCTTTTTTCTCTACGACGCTGTCTTTTGTCCATTTTACCAATTCCTACTTTTTCATTTTTCTTCTGAATAATACTCGAGAATTTCTTATATCCTTATCGCACTCAGGTAATTTATCATTCCAAAACGTCATAATTAACTAACCCTCTGAAAATAGAGGGCGCTCGATTCGTTTATTATTCATTGGATTCTGAAACGAACTGAATATAGAGAAAGGGGACCGTGCTTTTTAAAGATTGGGTCCTATCGAAAATTTGATGAAAAAAACGCGGAGAATTTTAATCAGATGATTTTTTGATGTATTAGAAACGTCTCTTTTAAGTAGTATAACATTAGTGTAGTTTTAAATAGTTGAATACATTTTACTAAGATTTTATGATTCCGATCTAAAAGGGAGTGTCGTTATGGGATGGTCATTTTATTTAAAAATTTGTCGGTGAAGCTTAAAAGCATAATGATATGCTTGGTTTTACTTAATTTCGTATCCATATGAGTTGATTTGCAGTTTTCAGTCCTTTAGGTAGCTAAGATATAATAAGACCATATAAGTACTCTCAAAAAGGGAAAGTTTTTCCAGTTTAGTGTAAGATCAGGAGGTAGACACTAATAAATAATGCACATATCGCAGGTGTCAATAAATTCCAAATTTGAGTTTTCGTAAGCTGTTCTATTCTGCTACTGGAATGAAAAAATACCTCCGCAAGCAAATATTGCTTTAAATTCAAAAAGGGCAATTCAAGGACGTCTAAGAACCGAGCCAGCAACTCGTGTTAGATTGGGGAAAAGACGAAGAATGGCTAAAGTCTAACACTCGGTCTAACAAGACAACTTTTTACAAAATGAAACCCAAGATTTTGGAAAAAGTGTTTTTATTAGTCAGTTAGTTATTATAAAAATAATTGTTTTGTTTTTATCATTATTTCCTATCCACAAAGAGTTCCATTTTTAGGTTAGTAATAATTTTACGAGTTTGATAAAATATTACTAAAAGTTTCTCATTTCACGGTTTTCTTTAACGAAATTCCCATACACGCTCATTGGACATACTGAAATTGATCTGACTGATCGATTGACCTTGGCTACAGCTAAGCAATTTCATTTTAATTTAGGAGTACAATTTTTCTTTATTTTCGTTTAGCAATAATTATGGTAAGCTAACTCTTTCCCAATCTTTGCCTATGTGTAGGAAGTAGAATTCTTATCTTAAGAAACTATGAGCTGAGTACCTAATCACACCTCCCTTAATGTATTTCTTAAATTAACTTTTTCAACAAATGTCCTGATATCCATTTGTTACTGATAAGGTCGCCTGGAATATGAAATTCAATCCACGTTTCGAACACATTATAAATTATTTATCACAATACCACTATATACTACACTTCTCACTAACTTTCATTACTTATTTGTACTCAAAGCAAACTAATTTAACTGAAATGACTGGTTGATGCGGTTCATAATTTATTTGCACTCAAAGTAAACTGATTTAACTACCCTGACTAACTGACGCGATGGTCGGTCTGCTTCTGCCTCCGTTTATGTAAGAAGTCAGCTAGAAAGATATAATACTAGAAGCTTCTAGCATGCCCGAAAGCACTGAGTACAGCGGTCTCTTCTCTACCTATACCTGTGATAAGGCCCTATAGTTCTGACATGGCACGTGAAATTGCCCTCTCTTTTGTTCTAAAAGTTGAAATTTGTGAAATCTTCATAAAATTTTTGTTTTGCCGAAGGTACCAATCCCCAACTTAGTAACCATTAAAAATCGGGTGCTGAATAACATTTAAATGAAACACAAGCCTGAAATTCAAAATAACATACTTTTTCTATAGTTTGCTTTAGATATTTGCTGCGGATATCTGAAATATACATATATAATATTAGGCTTCCGTTATTTTACTTTAGGATAAATTACAAATTATAAGATAAGACTAATAACAGTTCCTTTACGTTTTTGACATGGCTTCAAAATAAACAATTTACCGAACCGTACTACCCTCAGTGGATATCACAATGCGAAGTTGAAGTTTATCTTAGTTTGCCCAAAGTAAAATCTAATGGAGTTAAGCCAGACGATCTTAATGGCCAACGAATTGGCCCAAACTAAACCATCTACTTGTTTAGTGGAAACTGTTTTTTTTTGTGGAAACTGGTGAGAGAGTCTTAGTGAAAATATATTTGAGCACGTGTCTCTAAGTTAGCACCATAACAATAATCAGGTTTTTCACAACATTAAACAAACTAATAGTTTTGACAGAATTAAATATACATTATCGTCTGTCAAAGAATTTTCGTATATCCGGAACAATTAAAATTATTAAATTAATAACATTCTACATCTTAGTTAAAATGGTCAAAACAGGAAACGAATATTGCACTTTTGAAAATTGGAATTCATCATATTAGATTAAAGAGATCTCTTGTGCGGTAAATAGGAAGGTTTCAACCCTTTTGAATGCTTGTATATAAATCCTTAACCTAAATTACATTCAGAATAACAAGAACTAACCTAATGACACTGAAGAAACGGCAATTTCTGATGCATAATTTGTCAATCTTTCCGAAGAAACGACGTTCAATTCCAGCTTAATAACCCCTCAAAACCTACAAAGCAATCGAAAACTCCTATTTATTCCCAAAACAGCCAATTTCCGCCCTTATATACCCCAAGAAATGAGAAATATGAATTAATATTTCATCTCCCCATTGTATTTTCCCATATTATGAATTGGTAATGTGGCGAAGTCCTATACTGCGTTCCTTTGTACGTGCTTTTTTTGGGCCTTTATCAATAATAGATGGCACACGTCTTGTCGGAAGCACCCCGTATATTTCTGTGTCATTGGCGTGCAACTTTTTCGTAATTTTTATGATTATTTCAACACCAGCGGCACAATTTCCTTCGTTATAATATCACTTGTCAAGACAAGAT
>MU182061.1:461266-489702 GCA_016904865.1 Pissodes strobi
TTATATGTTAATACCTAAAATGATTGATTTAAAAAATTACTTTTGATGAAAAATCTCAAATATTGAAACTAAAATGTGATATTTTACTTTATCTCCAAAATATTTGCTTGCTTTACAAAAAGCATTTTTGTGTAAATATTTATATACATAATAATTAAGAAAGTATGTTAAGTTCCTAGTAGATTTGTAAGTGGCCATTACTATTAGTATATAAACATTAGCGGAAAAAACATTATTTGTGTATAGTGATAAATTATTATTTTGAGTAATAAATACTTTTTATTTAAAATATTTTCTGTAGTTTCTATCTCGTGAGCCAGTGTATAGATGTGCGTTTCTTCCGTCAACATATTATAGTATATTTACGTAACAAGTGGCAAATATCAAACATACAAATATTGTAAAAAAACTGTTTTATTACCTAGCACGAAAGAGCGGCAGTTTGGATTATTTTTAAATCATTTTTAAGGTTATAAATAAGTCACAAGTCAACAAAAAAAGTGAAGCACATAAACTTTTGGTAAATTCTTTAATCACCATAACTTTTAAAATCTGCTTTGGCCAAATCGGAAAAAAACCTGAAGTTGCCTTAATTTGAGAAAAATTAATATTTTTTTTAAATTAATAATTATTAGGTGGAAATCTATACAGCTATTTGGAGTCTTCCTGCTAAGGCAAAGTTTTTATAGCAGAAGACGATTTTTTATCTCAAGAAGATCACATTTCCTTTAATATGTTGCAATAAAATACGTTTTTAACTAAACATTTAGGGTAGGTAACCTTTATTAACTTATGAACAAGTATAAAGAACAAATATGTAAGAAAACATGCAAATATACAATCTTCGATTTGAGAACTCTATGTAACTAACTACTTACTTGTCACAAGCTCATTCACAATATTTTTAATGGCACAAAACTTTTATCCTGCCTCTTTTAAATATCATTTAAATTAATTCCGTTTGATAAATTACTTAGATTGCAAAATGGCCAAGCCTTGTTAATTAATATAGCGCATTTTTCATAGAGAAGGTATGTTATATAGCAGCTCTGGCAGTTGTCGTAGAGCAAATGATTGATATCTGGAGGCAGGTGAAAGCAGTCTATAGACGAGGTAGACGACGACCAACTAATGCAGGTGAGTAGATTTAATTTGTATATTCTGCATCCGACATCACGGATGGAAGCTTTGAGCGAGAAATCCGTGATTTTCTGCAGGAAATAAGTTAAGCCACTTTTCAGAGCGTGGCACTCCGCACCTAGTCCTCCAGTCCGAACTTCCTACTACCCTCAAATTCTTGGCCCTAACCTTATCTATCAGGATTTCGTCCGCTTGGGCTATACCGTTTTAAGGATTCGGTTAATATAGGGCATCCTAATGGATTCAGATCAAGTTTTTTTTTATCATCTTCAGGGATTTGTTCCAGGTCTCCATATGTCACCTGTGAAGATTCGTCCACTTGAGCTATATCATTTTATATAATCAAATTTTGTACCATCGGTAAAATATAGGACAGGCTCAAGGATTCAGACAGGGTTTTTGATTACTGATGATCACTTTCAAGGATTTATACCAAAGCTCTTACGTTATCTATCAATATTCGCTCAATTGAGCTATATAATTTTCAGGGTTTTGGGTAATAATCCTTGAACCCCGACTCTGAGTTGTTCTATTAGAAGTAGTTTCGGCGAGTGTTATGCAAGTTGAATTTAGCCAAATCAGGGTTTGTAATATAATGATCCAAACATTGCTTTGATAGACCTTTTATTCAGAGAGGGCAAGCGCAAGTTCGCCAATCAAGTCGATTATAGTAAATGAAACATGGCTTGATTACAGATCAAAATTTTGCTTGTTTGGAAATAAAAATTTTATCTATATTCGACATGGACTTTCCCCCAAATATATAAAAGTGAGTAGATCTCGATGCATTTTAGGAGAAAATATATTGGCAGACATTTTAATTCTTCACTACTTAGCTCCAGATAGAAAATCTACTAAACAACTCGCCATCAAGAAAAGTTAATATATTTATAAATAAGACATAAAATATTTTAATAAATATTTATTAACGAGAGGGAATTTCAGATACAAGTTTACATTATTAGATCAGATTTTTCAAATCAATATGAGACTTTTTAACAAATAAAATAGAAATATCTCAATTTCTGGCTGCCAAAATCTCGTTAAGTTAGGCAATGTAGTAGCCCTGTAGAAGAAGCTGTTTAAAGAGTGGCACTCACACCTCAACATCAGTGAGTAGTCGAACATCAGAACAGGCACTCACTTGGAAAAGTTTGATATAGCTACGTCCAATCGCTAGCAATTATGGATATCGTATCAAATAAACGACAAATATTTCACTAGGTCCATTTGTTTCTCGAGAATGTTGAATATTCATTCACAAGATTCTTTAAAACAGCGATAAGATAGAGATTGCCACCAAACATGGATATTAATCAAGCTAACATTTGTAGAGAAACAAAGATTACTGAGGAAGTTACATTTGATAAGACTGGGACCTGCCTGTTTACAAAAAATAAAGTGGGAGCTTTCTTATTCGAGTCCATAACCTATGAACTAAATGGTTGGAAACACTGAAAAGGTACAAGATCGTGGTATTACTAGCCTTATGAATAATCCTCTGTGTCTTAATGATCATGACCGGTGCATATTGCAGGAAGCTTTTGGGCCGCAGGGGTATTAAAAACATTGTTTCGATCATCGGGATATTTTATCTTACTTTTACCATTAAATTAAATTAAAGTCTAGTTTCCGTTTATATAAATGTTATCAAGTTAAGCTGGTTCATGCTAGAATCCATGATAACTGTTTGTCAACATTACATTAAATGAATATCTATCCCGAGCATTGAGCTAAGAGTTAAACACATATACTTACCCTAGCGATTCTTTAAAACTAGATCTATTAGAAGAAATCACCAAGGACATACCAATATTTATGTGGTCGAGAGGATGAAAAATCCATGAATTACCAACATTAAGAACAACAAGGAGATATATATTTGAACTGTGAAATCGATGTCTGAGAAGTAGTTGTATGTAAACTTAAGGGAAACAGGTTGTTTATTTTCGGTTCTCCTAATTAGATTGCATTGTTTAGCAGGGTTTCGTTGATATTTTACAAAAACCTTGTGTGAGGTGATTGCTAAGATTCTCTACGAAGTGTTAGTTACTATTTTTGGTGCAGATTCTCCGAAATATCAGTAAAATCAAATCAAGTAAAGCTGGTCGACCGGCCGTGGGCCGTGGTCGTTTACCTTACTCTAATGGCGGCAAATAATATTTTTGATGTTTTTCGTTTTTTTTTAGTGGCTCTCGCTGGTTAGCTAATGTGAACATTTAGTCTGTGTCCAGTTTTTAATGATAGTGTTGCTTATTTTAACTTATAGTCGATTTGTAGGTATAAGCAGAGTCTATAGATAGTTTTATAAGTAAGTGAATTAGATTTAAAATTAGTGAAAAATATATGTAGTTGCATAAGTTTGGAAGTGTGGTAAATCGGAACCCTATTTTTTATATTTTGTATATTTATTTATTTATTTATCAACATGCCAAGTCCATGCTGTATTCCTGAGTGCAATTCAAATTATCCTAGTGCTTTAAAAGCAGGGGAAGAGAGTGAATCAGTTTTTCACTTCCCAAATGATTAAAACATGAAAATTCAGTAGCTAAAAGCCATTCCAAGAGCTGATTCGTCGCTCACTAAAAATTTTGTAGTTTGTGCTAAATATTTTGCCGCCCAAAGTGATATTATTCGTGAGAATATTTTTCTCTTACCTGATGGCATCACAAAAAAATATCTAACTAAAATTGGACTAAATTTAACAGCTGTTCCGTGCATTTTTCCCAATTTGCCTGCTTACCTGTAAAATAGTTATTTGTTTTACTAGGCAGCAAAGTAGTAGATTGACTGCCGCGGCTGATAGTTCATAGCCGAGCGTAGCGAGGCTAGGAATTCAGCTAAGGCAGTCAATCTACTTTGCTGCCGAGTTGAACATATAATTTTTTCTCCGATTGTTTATAATGATATATGTATATTGTATATTTGCAAATTATTACAATTCCCACAATCTTTTTATTTTTCCTGTAGTGACAAACTAAGACAAAATTTGATAGAAATCGCAATTGTTGGAACGGTTGGTTGCTATGGAAATGTATATGTCCATAATAATTATAGTTTGACAACTTATGTCAAACGTTTTATTCCCATGGAGACTAATCACTTTGCTGCCTAGGCAGCAAAGTACTTACTTTGCTGCCTGGACAGGAAAAGTAATACTTTGCTGATTGATATGTGTCCGCAAAATTAATATTTGCTGTCAATCGGAGAAAAAATTATTTTCATTACCAGAAAAACTCCAGCGAGGAGCATCATCAAGAGCGTAACTTTCAACTGGATCAAGCTTTCGAACAATCAGATTTAATTAAAAGTTTTAAAGATCTTTTAAATTATTCACAGAAAATCACTGTCTCAAAATTTTTGGAAGTTAAAATTGTATGTGGCTCAAAAATATTTTTTTATAGTCTAGATTTGACCAATGAGTGAAAAAATATTCTCAATTAGGTTTCAGTGGACAGTCATATGAATGCGCAACAGCGCAAACAAAAAACACTAAAAACGCCTGTTGCCGCCGCCGTGCCGCGCCCCGGTACGCATATCTTCATCTCCATGCTATCGCGGCGTTGCCACTTGTCACTTCGCGACTGGGACTTCGAGGCGGTTGTGTATCTTTACTTAACACAAACAGTCTCCACATCTTTAAATTCTTTATGTTAAAATATATATATAATATGTGTATTTATAAATACCTAATAGCATTAATTTAAAGTTTTCAAAAGGTTTAAAACCGAAATTAGAACGTAGTGATTCAGCTTGTATGTATAATTCAATAAAAATTTGTTCATGTAATGTTAAGAGTGATAGTGTGTTATACGATTATATTGTAAATCTTTTACCGCAATTAATATCAGTATTTCGAATAAAACTGTATTGTAGTCAATTCTTAAGGGAAAGCCCAGGGAGAGGAAACTTTGTTGTAGTCAATTATTCTTTGAGGAAAGCGGAGAGGGAAGCCTTATAAAATTTCGTGGCTTAAATATGTGGTTAAGCTGTAAGAAATAATAGAGATAGGTTATATACTCGTATATTGTTCCGATATTAATACTTCAGAACTTGCTTTTTAAACGCAATTATAAACCGAGGGGACCAACCTACTATGTGAATAATACACACTTAGATTCTACAAAAATGTGGAATTCTGTGCATATATAGCATTCTTCAAAACGAAATATAAACTGCATTAAAGACCTTCTCCTCTCAGAGAACATTCGTTGTTCGTGTTGAAAAAGCAGTGTTGCCTTAATATAGATGCTGCATTCTTGTTATCTATCAAAACAAATTTTGTTCTCATTTTTTGCTTTTTGTTTAATGGTGGATGTTTGTGTGTGCGTTTATGTTACAACTTCTCTGTATGCAAATATTCATCTAGGCACCATAGGTTTAAGAGTAAAGAATTTTGCTAAAATTGCCATTTACTAAAAATACCTTTCCTTTTTGGCTATATTGTTATTTCCCCAAATTTTTGCTTGAGTAGAGGGGAGCCGAGAGACGTCACTTAGAGAATGAATTTCCGTTAGACGGTTTTAATGTACAAAGTTATTTGATAAATACACAGAGGTGATACTATGATACTAATTAGGGTCATCGTTTTATAAAAAAAACTCAGTTTAGCTTGAGAAAAATTCCGAGAAACGAACACGTTGGCCAGCATCCTCAATATTTAATAAAATCAATATCCGTTATTCTGTATCGTTTCTGTAAACTACCTTCGTCGCCCTACGTCTGACATGGCAATATACTGAATCTAACAAAATTGAATTTCAGATCCTCTTTGGTGCGCTTTAAAGTTTAAAAAAAAAACACCTTAATTTTTTTTGCAAAGCTGAATAACTACTAACAATAGTGGCTTTGATAAAGCAGGAAATATGCTACAAGCTAAACCAAATTCGCAAATTGGTCCATTCGTTTAGATATGACAAAGCTGCAAGCAAAACTGTTTGTGTCACGTAATTTTTTAGTCATAATCATTACAGTATTGTAATCAAACATGAATTAAATGAAACCAAGTAATAAAATTAGTGCCCATGGTTAGTCAACCGTTTCATTTAATTCATGGGAATGTTTGACTACTATTCCGTAATGATCATCATTGTCATTAACATGTTTGACACGAACGGCTTATCTTAATATCAACAATGTTAAAATTTTTGACATCAGAAGAAGAAGAACTAGACAATATTGGGGTATTTAATAAAAAAAAAAAGTTAGGTGAACTTTTTGATTTTGCGAAGTTAATTTTATTTTTCCTAAAGCATATTATTTTAGCTTGTTAAAAGTTTTGCAACTTTCATTTCGAAGATAAAGACACCGAACATTAGCAATAGACTAGAAGGTTCACCCTAAGCCCCGCCCCCATCATTTCCTTCCTTGACCCGGCACGGAACCTTTCGAGATCAGACCTCGTGCCACGTTTAACCCGCTTTCGTGGAAGTCTAGCGTCTCGTCTTTGTAAGCCTACATCAAAAGTGCCGGCTGTGAATGAACCTTCTAGTATCTTGTTAATGTTCGGCGGTAAAGGTAGCAGAAGGAGCACCACTTAGAGAAAAAATTACCCTCCACAGTGTTCTACAATCACGGCGCACCGTCCAAAAGTTGAGGTGCATTATATGTGTGGAATTTTTAATCTGTCGACAGAGTTTTGATCAGATACTTTAAAGAGAGAGTCTTAAACAAATCACTGTCTTAAGATTTCAGTTATGTTAATGCCAGTTTACTCCAGTTCAGTCCGGAATAAACCACTTAACACAATGAAATAATATTGAATGAATCATATCATATTGGAAAATTAGAAAAATAATTAGTCGTTTCAGTGTTTTTCTTACCATCCTAGTTAAGCAGTACTAAATTGTCAAGTTTTTGTAATTAGCGAAATATTCAAGCGCAAATAAGATAAATCAATTTAAACAATAGAGAGTGATTTGTTTCTTTTTTCTACAAACTACGAGTATGCTTACTAAAATCATTATGAATTAATTAAAGTTTATTGGAGAAGTGCAATTTGAGTTCAAGTAGTATAAGGAAGAATAATTTACTGGTAAATCAAATATTTATATATTAACGGCAAACATAAAAATTGCTTAAACCGAAAATTAACATTTTACAATTTTGTCGCATTTTCGAATTGTTTTGCGGCCATAACTGCTAATTACGTGCCTTGATTCAGCTTATGCAAAACCAACGAAAATGGTATAATTATGAATGTACGTATTTCGCTCTATACAAACAAATCTCAAGGCTTCATTAGAGCAAACAATTAAATAATTACACAAAAGCTTTTAAAATAATTATGTTTAAATGAATACTGAGTATCATGTATTTTTACGATACAGGTAGCCAAATCTTTGATACGATTTACATTTGATATAATTATTCCCGAACACTACCCAGGTTATCCGGTGACCCAATGGGTTAGCGTATCATGGTTCTACGGTTGCAACACTGTCTGTTCTAGACGCAAACTCCAAAATCCTTTATATTTAGGCCTATATCTCGAGAACCAGGCATCATGCGATGACGCGGTTAGTTTCGTTGGATTCAGCACACTTGTAAACATGGGGACACATTATTGGGTTGCAACTTTGCTATCCACAACAATCCACTATTTTTGGGGGGCAGCGTAGTCCATCTCTATACCCAGTCCCTTGCAGGTTTCAGCCCCAGGCAACAGTATAAGGAAGTGTTTATATCGACTGGACTAATTGTCTCCAAACTTAAGCAGTGTAAAGGTATGGTTCCGCTTGTGCGTCGCACGCATGCAGTGGATGCACGAAAGGAGAGATCGCTAGGATGACAACATCCGTGTAACATAAGTTGACCATTACCCTCACACGACCCTTACGCGCAACGGCTACGACGTGCACGTAAATGCGGCTATCGACCTCCTCATGATTGCGGGGTGCCAATCCAGTCAAGTTCCCCGACTGGAATTTGTCACAACACTCCTCTCTTTTGTAGGAGGGTACCAGAGGCTACGTCTCCAGTCGACGGAACGGCCTTAGAGAGGAATTCGAAAAGTTTTGTTTTCAGCGTCTTTTAAAAAGTCTTGCCAATTTTTGAGAGATTGGTGTTGTGAGCAACACGCATTCTGACACCACGCCTCTCCTATATCTTGTATTTTTTTTAAGACTTCCCCATAAGTATCTTAAAAAGAAGCGACCTACATCAAAAATTGTAGACTGTAGTTAAATCAGTAACAGTACTTACAAGTTTTCACGCAACGTCCATCTGGGAACCCCAGCAAGACCCTCTTGAGGTAGGAGTATACGGTATTATTTTAAAAATTGGAAATTTGTATACAGGTTGCACTTGGATCAACGGGTACATGAGTACAGCGCGGTGGCGCCGCGCCGCGCCGTCACAATTCTTGCCGTCTACTTGCGGTGCCCTGTCCGGCCGAGTTGTCAGAAGTGGAGCAAGGCACTCGTTCATGAGGTCTTCTTTGTTAGTGACTCTCAGACAGAAGGGTACTCCAAAATCTCTCGAGCGAAAAATTCAAATAACATTTTTTAAAAATGCATTGTTGCAGATAAAATTACCACCAAAATTAAGGGGATTATTCGATTTTTTAAAAAATTTCGTCAGTGGGAAAAAACTCATTTTATTTTTATTTATTTCGTAGTAAAAACTTTATTTTTTCTGTAGAAAGTTTCTTCATATTCCAAATTCTTTAAGTGAAACTCCTTTGCTGCTTCGAAGGGTGCGTCAGAGGCGACAGGAAGGGGATACACACAAGCTTGATTGGGAGAAGGCCGGCAGGAGGGGAAATGGATGCGTAGCAGCGTAGCGTTGACTATATAGCATTTGCGTATGTGTTAGCGAGAACGACCCGAAGGGAAGACGGCGTACATATAATTCTAGTAATTTAGCTGTATCTATAGCTGTTAGGGAAGAAGTTGCGCGTGGACTTTACGCACAAACATTTTTTTGCTTACCTAAATTTTTATACTTTTTAACTAGCCTGTATAACTTATTAGTTTTTTCAAATTAGTTTTTGCAAGCATCAACTTTAATCGAGAATAAAATTTTCTGTAAAATAAAGGAACACCTGTATTTTGTATATTTTATCTACAACCTACAACCATTTAAAATAATAGGGGCACCAATTTATTTTAGCTACAACCATTACTTAATAATAGACGCATAATACTTATAAAAACCAAAGCATTGCATGCTATGCATAATAAAATAAGTGCAATTATAATTACTCATAAAAAACAAATTTACCTATGAATTCTGAGAGCCGCAATTATGTAAACTCGAAATGTCAACATAGGTATGTATTGACGTAAATGTTAAAACTTCCATTTCTAGTTAAGTATTTTTGTGACGGTTGTAAATAAAGTATAGTATTTTACTCACTTATAATTAACCATAATAAACTCTGAAGATTATCAAAATTCGTGTTATCATCCTCGTTTATTACATTATGCGCTCGTTATATACTATACTGTTATCTACAACCATTCCGTAATAGACGCATAATACTTATGATACCAAGAGCGTTATGCTATGCATAATACAGCAAGTGCGATTATAGTTACTAATAAAACAATATGTGTAATTACGATTTCGTAGTAGTTAATCCGCGAGCTACCACTATGAAAACTAAAAATATCAACGTGAGTATGTGTTGACGTCTCGGTTGGCGTATATGCTAAAATTTCCATTTTTAGTTAAGTGTGTTTGAGGATGGTTTTAGATAGTGTATAGTATTTGACTCACACGTAATAAACCATATTAAACGGGGATATGATCCTCTACACATAAAACGCTGCGGCCTAAAAATATGTTCTCTTGTGGTGTGTCTCTACTCGGCCAGGTTAAATACGTTTCTTTTCAGCTATCGAAAGCTTTTTGTATTATTCGGAGATAGACAACTGTTAATTTGTATTAAAATAGCAATTTACAAGCATTATAAATTGATCCAAATTCGTCACAAATTTGCAGCTACTGTATTTCATCAATTTTAATTTTTGGAACACCGCCTGTACCATTAAGTTATCAACTATAGGGCCTTTTGAAATTTTAAGGTCATCCCATTACCCATGTGAGATAATTCTATATTTTTAAATTATTGCAGCTCAGCTTCACTTTTTGCAACTCAGTGCCAAACTCCAGAAAATGTTTACGGGACTTTTTAACTTAATTCCCTACAAGTTTTCTTCCTACCTAACCCAACGCCTCCTCCCCCACGTAGAACGCCAAGCTACGGCCCTGGGCGTTTTCCTGGCGTTTCCTTAACCTGTAAATAATTGAAGCATATTTAGCACCCCTGTAAAGCAGAGATGATCCAAACATTAAGTATTTCTGTATTTAATGGTTTTACCCAAACGGTTTGGCACTGGTTTGCAAAGAGATAAGGTAAAATGACGTTATCTCATAAAGCAATAAAATAAGCTCAAAATTTAGAAAACTTCTAGAGTTAATAACTCAGTGATCCAGGCGGTGTGTCACGGAATGCAGCCACTGACAATTTGGGATTTACTTAGGATGAATTTGTCGTGTTTCATTAAGGCCCCTATTTAATGCCCTTCGAAATAAAAATTTACAGTTCTCCATTACTGAATTATACTAAAAGAATGACACTTTCGAAAGCGGAAAGAAATATTACTATACCAATCATATATTATTTGGCCAAATAGAAATACTTCAAAATAAGCCATTTTTAGGCCATATCGATGGATGTGTGTAGCGCTTTACTTTTTATTGTACTGCATGTAAGTATGGACTCTCAAATAAATGTTAACTGTCAAAAATCGGGCACCGCTGTTACGCCCACTGTTGTGGAGAATGTGCACTGAGGGGGCTTTAGAATAATTCCCATCCTGCAAACCGCGTCCAGCGATCTAGCCTGGTGTTATTCTATTTTAGCGGTCACACTATCAGCATCAGCTGTTGTTGATGCTGAAGCTTATGTCACGGAAATAGGTATACACCAAGCGTATTGTTCAGGAGATGGCGCAATATATCCTACGAGCTTCCTGTACAATCTATGGACAATGGATGTTTTTCTCCAGATTTTACTGACCTAATAACAATATAAATAATCTGGATTAACATATTATAATTTTTTTGTTAAGCATTATAAAATCATTAAATTTTAAACTTTCCATGAATGGTTGATGCTATTAAAATGCGAGTTTAATTGATATATTCCCAGATATATTTCATTTCATTTCGAGTGTACCTATGTAATTTACTTGACAATTTGTTAACATTAAAAAAATCCATATTTTAACAATGTATCATGTACACGCTGGTGTATAATTGTTTTACTGCAGCAAAATGTGCATATTTTTCCCAGAGTACCTAATATATGATCTTATCTGGTTTAAAATTAAGCCTATTATTAAAAATGCATTTTAATAAATGAACAGTGCCAAATAAGTACCGGATCTGCGGGATGCGGATAAAAATACTAGGTTCATTGTTTTTCTATTAATTATTATCGCTAATTTTACAAAGCGTTTGTATCCAATTTCCCATATATTTCCAATTATGTTAAAAAAAATAAAATTTCGGAGATAATTATTAATTCGCGGACAAATGCTCAACTACTTTAAAGCTTGAGCATACACTGCTAACTCGTCATAAAGGTATATGCTGCGGTAGCAAAAGTCTTACCGTTAAAAGCTGTAACTACAATATTACCTTCGTTGTAATCGAGGTAATGTTCATTTTGAATTTCGTCACAAAGTAGGGTCACAAATCTCTCGTTGTCTTTTAACAAGTCAAACATCTTACTAGAATAGTTTGAAAACATTTCCTTTCATTAACGTGCGTGACCGTTAACAATTTATTGCAATCACCCTTTAATGTTGTAAGGTGAGGCAAGCGTCATATGTAATTGCATTTAAAGTTATTAAATTATCCATATCTATATCTCTTTTGCGGCTTTAAGCAAAGTTAATTGTTCAGAAATCAAAT
Organism: Pissodes strobi; assembly: GCA_016904865.1. Taxonomy (NCBI): domain Eukaryota; kingdom Metazoa; phylum Arthropoda; class Insecta; order Coleoptera; family Curculionidae; genus Pissodes; species Pissodes strobi. Next base: position 473,333 of record MU182061.1, read on the forward strand.
TTTAAGCAATATTTTTGAAACTTGTCATCATCAAAAATCTCGAAATTTTCAAAAGTATTTCTGAAATAAATTTAAATATATTGTAGTATAATATACCCGGGTCCGTTCCACAAGGTTGAATGAGATGAGTTGTGGTTTGTCTTTATTTTGCCAATGAACGCCAAAACAGATTAACGAAAAAAAAACAATAAATACCTACGTTTTGTTATAACTGTACCTCGCACAATCTCACTTATCCAGAAAGCGCCCGACTTTAACAAAATTAGGGAAATTTGAGAAATAAGGTGTGGTATGTAAATCAAACCACAAATTTGTAATACACCTACCTTATTAATAAAAAAAGAAAGCGTGCCATACTCGGCCTGGAATTCACGAGGGAAAAGAGCATGGCAGAGAAAACCTCAATCAAAATTCCAAAAACCGAACTATGCTGCGCAACATTTATTAGTATAATAAAAATTAATTTACTGTCCCCGTGCCAAAATCTGTCGTCCCACACTCGTGACAATACAAACACACACATTTAAAACTGAAGAGTTTGGCATTAGTTAGCCAGACATCGCCAGCAGGTAGTGAGGTCCCTTAGTGCGGGGGGCTACTCAGCTCGTTGAAATTTGAGCTAATATCTCTAGAATGATCGTTTATCATTCATAGCTAGGATATTTGCCCTCTCAGTCATACTAAAACTAAAATTTCAGCACAGACAGAAAATAGTTTGTTTTTGTTTTCATTTAAAGCAGCGTTGTGCATAGCATAAAACGATTTCAATAAATACCTACACATGTTATACCTTCCTATAGGAACTATCCTTAAAAATTAAAGCAATACTTGCAAACATTATGTCTGTAACAGCACCTAAACCATAAAAGAAAATCATTCACAAAATAAACTGTTTCAGATTTTTTGTCTCCGCTCTCAAACGATACGGTTGAGGATATTGAGAAAATCTCGCAAAACCCGACTTTAGTTTATGATTTGTTTTTCTTTTCTTTTTCTTTACATATATACAGGGTGTTCCAAAACTGAATGTATAAAGTCTAAAGAATAGTAATTTACGTAACAAGTTCGGAACATATTGTCTTTTTGGACGAGTAGACAAAATTCTAAAAGTCTGCGAGTCAAAAAAAACTATTTTGGGACGTGGTGTGTCCACTATTTTCTCGGCGACAGTATTTTCAAACTCACTATCGCTGTTGCTTTCCATAGTTTATCACGATGAATGCGATCAAACCATGCGAACTTTTAAAAATCAAAATGTCAACTAATTTCTTGTCAAATAGGTGTCAGTCGTTATTTCGCTGCTATGGTAATGATCAACTGCATTTATCAAAACCATACCTACCAAGATTTTCATACAACAATGATGTGATTCTTCCCGGCCTAGTCCGGGAAGTACGCACTTCCCGGACTAGGCCGGAAAAATGCTACTTTCTCAAAGAAAAAGCGTCCGGGAAGTAGGTACTTCCCGGACGGTTGCCGAAAAATAATATTTCAAATAAGCGGTTTCCCTCAATATATTTAGTTTTATTTAAATTGACAGATTGGTTGCCATGGTGGAAGTTGCCATCAGTCATAGAGTAGGAATAATCTTCACTTACAAAGCTGGTCATAGCAGGTTCATCAATCGTATCGAACAATTTCTTTAAGTCGTTCAAACTGTTTCAACTAAATATTGTTTTTAATTTAGATAGAAAACTATAGAAACTAACCATTGAGGCATGTTTCTATATTTGAGTTATACTTAACAGTTTTTGCCGAAGGCGTACAGGAATTAGGTGTATATTTAAATTTAATAAAGGTATCGTTGTCTCCAGTTTTAACTGAAGCCCCTATTAATCTAATTAAAAACTTGTAAATACTTTTTTTTTCTTTGGTATCCTTAACGGCTTGTAAAAAGTCCTAACTAAAGAGTTACGATTTAAAGTATCATTTTGCTTCGGTCTAGGTACCATAATATTTTTGAGAAATAACGGTGACAGCCTGGAAAAATAATTGTTGGGGCGGACGAATATAATAGTTATTTATGCAACAAGTGTGTAAAGTGACCTTTTTTATGAATGGGCGTACGGTTCATGCGACAATCCCATAAATAAAAAAGGGTACTTTACACATGAGTAGCATACAAAATGTTTTCTGCTACCAGGAAATATACGAAAAAACAAAAAGATTATTAAATTACTTTACGCACTAGTGCGTAAATTTACGCACTGCTCTAAATGTCAAAGAATATGTCAGATTTACTTTACGCACTAGTGCGTAAAATAACTTATTTTGGGCACTGCACATTAAAAAGGCCCATTTTACGAATCATAGAGAGTGCGTAAAGTGAGTATTTTACGCACGGTAGTAGAAAAATAGTTTATTGTACATCAGATTCACAAATTTTGAAACCACTTTAATGTTGAGAGATGTTTTTATAATACGTGTAAATATATTACATTATCATTGTCTGTCCGTAGAACAATACTTTATGTTATGTCGGTAGTTTCCTGGCTAAAGCAGTGGCGGCTCGTGATAATTTATTGCTGTGTGCTGCATTGTAAAGTGTAATTTTAAATTTATCGAATTATTTTCACATTTACATATGTATCGAAGATAAATAAAAAATACTAACATTGATTGTACCGAGAAGTTTTTTTTATTCTAATTTTGGTTATTTATTAATAAAGCAAATGCTTAAAATTCTAAACCGGACACATGAAAGAAGAGAACATACTGAACATAGTCTTTTAAAGTGGTTAGATACATTTTAAATAAATTTTTTATTTTATTTTAAATTTTTTAAATCCATACGTCTATTTTTTCATTTACAATTTTTTCTGTGAGTTTTGTATTAAAACGGAAAATGAATCGGTTTTTCAACCGATAACATTGTCAAAGCGTTAAATCTCTCTTTTCAAAAAACGTTTAATTCTCTTCAAAGTCGAAAAACAACGTACTCCTTCTACAGTGGCTATGGGTCTTATAGTCATAAATAAAACTAATGTTATTATATATAATATCTTAACAAATATATATAAATAATATCAGGAAAACTAATTGCGACAAATGCTTAAATTAAGTAAACTACCGCAAACGGCCTTTCTACTAAATTCAACATAAATAACTGCGTTTAAAATCAAACGCGGCAACAAATCTAGCCGTGTGCTTGAGATTGGGCAGCACCACCGGCTATTGAAATCACCGTTGAAAACACGCGAGCGGGATCAGCGGAGACGCGACGACCAAAAGGCTCGTTGTGCTAAAATTCATATCGCACACCGATCCGAATTATACAACATAAGGCGTTGGGTCTGGATTGACGGTGTAGTGGGTATATTTATCTCGAAGATATTAGCGGCGCGGCAATATTTTACTTTCCGTCCAGATAAATAATAATTTTTAAAAGAAAATGGCAAGTATTTATATACTAAAATATTATTTTAATTTTTCTGTGATTTTGCTGTGTGCTGCAGCTCCTCAGCACATATATACGAGCCGCCACTGGGCTAAAGCATTTAGGTATAATTCTTTACAACTAGCTGCCGCCTTCCGAATCTTTCTCTTACTTCTCCGCCCGTTAGCCAACATTGTCTGACGTCACGAAATTTTGGGCCCTTCCACGTGGGTCTTTTACAAACGTGTATTGAATAGCAAGCGAACAGGGTATAATAGCGTTGCGTTTACCGCCCTATCATTGCGAACTTAATCGCATCGACCTTATTATAAGCGCAAATTATAAATCATGTTGCTGGTTCAAACATAACATTTATGAGATGCCACATCGTGGAAAATGTGTATAGCACATGTGCAAAAGGAGGTGCAAAAAATAACAGACCCCGTTCTAGTAGAGACACATTATTCTACTTTGAATCTGAACATGATGGAAATTATTTTACGCTTATAAGTAAAACAAATATTAACTTTATTTTTAAATACACTGACGTTACTGAAATAGCTATCCTTTAAATAAAAAAATACTACTTATATAATAATAATAATAATATAGCGTGCACTTAGATTTAGAATATAGATGCACGGCACTGGAACTTTTTTCATGGCAGTGGCACACACACTAAAGGGAGATCCTATGGCGTTCGACGAGCGGTGTGTGTGACAAGATATTGATTGACACTGTTTTTGAATAGTGTTAGATGGAAACAGATGTCCTGGGAGTGAGTTCCACAGTAATGCAGTGCGCCAGACAAAGGAGTTCTTGCAAAGCGATATTCTAGGTGTTTCCAATTGTACGACGAACTAGCACGCTCTCGCCGTCTGTCGTGACTGCCTGACAGGCGTTGCCAGGGGCGGGATTAATATAGATGAGGAACCGAGTTGGTGAAAGTATTGCGCTCTGAGGAACGCCCGCGTTAATGGCGAATGTGTCTAAGATGTGTCCATCAATTGCAACGTGCAGAGATTGGTTCTTAAGGAAACTGGCAAGCCAGCTGCAGAGAGGGGCTGGCAGTCATGCCAAACTCTGTCGAATGCCTTCGAAATATCCAACGCAATCGCTCGAGACTCCGTAGTTCTCTCTCCGTATATGAGTGACATAGGCCAATGTATCTTCTGTCGATCTCTCTTTGTGAAAGCCGTATTGATTATCGCTGGTTATTTTGTTGTTCTCGGGGTACTTGAGTAGTTGCTGATTGACTAAACGTTCCATGACTTTGGAGATTATTGGAAGTAAGGCAATTGAGCCACAGTTGGAGGGCTTGGTTTTCTCGTCTTTTTTTGGAACAGGTTGCACTCGAGCGACTTTCCAAGAAGGTGGGTAAAACCCTTTTCGGTAAAACAGAGAGAATAGTCTGGAGAAAACGGGTGTTAGTTTGTTGGCGCAGTTCTTTAACACGATGGCGTATTCCGTCCGATCCTGATGCCTTTTGCGTATCTAGTTCTTTAAGTAGGGTGGGTCAACTAACCAAACTTTCAAAAAAAAATGCCTAATAGCGATATTAATATGTTGTTTTGGTGGTTTTATAACCCCTGTGAATTATGTTTGAATGTAATTAACATTTAATTAATATTTCGAATTTTCCAAAAAATCATATAGTGCCATGGAAAATTCGTATTTTTAATCATAATTTTAAACTAATTTTTATTTCTTAAATAAAAATAAACATACAAATAGCGTTAGCGTAAATACCATACATTGACGCACTAATACTTCACGACGGGGGTAATTTGATGCAAAAAGCTCATATTCTCTCGTTAGTCATACATACATACCACCGTGGTATTTGGTTAGTCGGAGGTAGCACTTAACATTATAGGCTATTTCTTTGCGGGTTATTTATTCTATGAACGTAACACGTAAAGTCCTGCCTTTGAAAATAGTTGTGAATTAAAGACAAATGTTTTGCCAATTCAAGCAGATGCATGTAATATAATTCTATTAGTTGACTAACAGTTGTTAAAAATCGAAAAAAATGGAAAAGGCCCGTCATTTACAGATACAATTATTACATCAAAATTAGAAGAAAATATGGGCTTCGGCTTCCATCGTGTCCCTTATAAGAGTAATTCAAATTTTAAAATGTGTTTGTGAAAACTGTAAAAAAAACAATCTCATAGTAAACCATCATTTTGGCGAAGAAATTTCCGATTCTATGTCAAGAAATAGTTGATATTTCGTAGTGTAAGTGTCCGAAGTTTGTTTGCTGTGTTCGTGCAAGACAAAAAATGGTCCCAATACTAGAACAAGCCCTTTTATAATATTCAGTTGAAAAATTATTACCGGTGGTATTAACAATTAAAGAAATAACTAAGAAGATATAAACACGGTTAAAGATGAAACAATGGAGTGGAAGAAAACAAAAATCACCAATTCTCAGTACTAATAAAGTGTCACGGCTAGCGACCATCTGTATATTTTTGTGCTACCTTATACACCTAAGCCTGCCGCGTCTACGTTATTCTCGTATAAATCATCACCTATCGAGATGGTTCGTGACGCTCTAGTGCGGCCTAACCGGAATAATACAGAAGGCGGCGGACGCTTCTATATAGTCCCGATATTAGATGCCTGAATATAAATAGCCCGCAGAATGCGTGTAGTTTTTAGTTAATCATTGAATGTTGAATTGTGAAGATCTATTAGTTGTAAAGTTATAAAAGTAGTTTAGTGTGTTTAATTGTATACATTGATAATTTTAAAATAGTAACAAAATAAATTATTGAAAGGAAATCCAACTCTTAGAAAAATTCTGAAGACATGATCCAAAGAAAATAATATACCAAGACAGATCGAAGTACAGAAAAAGTGACGAAATAGACTATAGGAATGAAACCTAGAATAATAGTCGATAAAAGCAAAATCAGAATGGAGACGTCTCAAGTGCAGACAAAAATTGAAACACAAAACAAAATAGCTGAAGTACAGGCTTTATATTTTGACGACCGAAAACATACTGATGAATACTAGACAAGGCAGTAAATATTACAATTAAAAAATTAATTAACGAAGAATATAATATATCTTTAATAAATAGCCACGATTTCTGTATCTGAGTGACAATCTGCTAAATTGTGGGACTGCCAAAGGCATAAAAATATTGATTATCAGTTTCTCCCTTAAAAAGATTTAACTACATCGGGTCTTTTTGTGATTGGATGGAATGGGAGAAAAACAGACACGGAAAAATATGATGAAATGATAACCATATTTATAAAGGCCAATTCAGTGGATCATATGTATTTTGCATGTGAACGAGTTGCCTCTTCGACATTTACTTATTTCAATATAGTGATTGAACTGCGTCAGGACTAAAAACATTATCGGGCCGTATAGGAAAATTGCTCGACACTCCTAAGAAGAAACATATTGTGTCATGCCAAAAAAAATAGCTACAGAAATCACCGGAAAAACTTTCACATCCCAGTTCGATTTTGGCCAATTTGTTAACTTACGTAATGAAAGTTTAGGCGCCACTGTGGACTGTGGTTTAGAGTTAAGCTACATCCTCCATGTAAAGATGGATCTTCGATACCTATACGAGTTAATAGCAGACTCACGCGGCTTGTCAGAAAATCTAAAAATTATTGATCCAGTGATTCAGAGTACTTCGCTCATTCGGGAAATATTTTAGTAGCTATGTTAACCGATGAAGGCAAAAAAGTTGGGGAACCCTAAATTAGACTTTCCTAAAAGCACGTAATATAGCTAAAACTAACATATCGCCTAACAAAGTTAAATTTCTTGGCAGTGTGCTGAACCACCAATATTGAAGACAATTTCAAACAAACAACTTAAATTATTGATTGAGAATACAGGATAATGGAAAGTTTTTATTTTTGAGGCTTCCTAGTCACACCCAGGCCGTTAACCGAGCCGTAACAGAGACGTCAACAAAACCGTGTACTTAAAGGGCAAGGGAGGGTGCGAAAAATTTAAAACTCTAACCGCGCAGGAAAAAGTCTAAATGCGATAGCAAGAAAGAGTTAATATTTAAATATTTACACTATTTTTTTCTATTCAATTAATTTTTAGATAAAAATAAATGTTTATTTTATCTAAAAACTCATTTTTTTTTTAAACATTTATGTGTTATGATTACCAACTACTAACCCAAACTAACTCAAATTTTTCGTATTTGGCACAGATTTCTGCAAACTTCTTAGACAGAGCGCAACTTGCAAATGAGATTCTATTTAATTTAAATTCCAGTATTATACTGTTTTCATGTAATTGCAACTTACGAAATAAAAGCCGAATATTTTTTTCTACATACAAAATTGACCTAGTTGCATAATCCTCAATATTTTAAGAATTTTTTAAAGAACTAGCCCCGGAATTTCGAAGTAGTATTTCTAAATAACTATTGGGAATAGTAGCGATATTTGACAGCTATCTTTTTTTAATTAAAATCCCAAGTATTTCTTTAACAAAGCTTATGCAAATTTAAAAAATGTGAGAAATATTGATAACAGAGCTCCTACCGGTACCGACATCGTTTACCTTAGTCATATGGAAAACTAGCTTTCAAATTCGTTATAGACGATTAATTACAGTAATAGTTGTTTTCTCAATTATTTTTTTGTTCATATCTTGATTACTTTACCTAAAAGATAACTGTCATTGAAGCAATTATTGTTTCATTATTGATATCCATGGTATTTATGTCCTCGATAAAGTTACTAAGAGATGGATATATCGACACTAAAATGTCTTGGTAAATCAGATTATCGCTTTCCTAATCCAGATAAAAAAAATTTGGATTTCTACTCAGCTTACTAAAAAAAAGGGGCAAGATAAAAAATATTTGTTAGGTAACATTAATTTTATTGACAGTATTGGTAAATATACAAGATGTCCCCCAAACACAAAGTTTTCATTGTCAAGTAAGTTTTTTTTTAAGTGGAAAACCCTGTATATTTTGACAAATTTTGACTTTTTGACAATTAAAAACGATTATAGCCAAAAGCAATTAACAAAACTTATACTTAATGGGCTAACTGCTGACCGTTCCTTGTTTGACAAAGTCTGTACCTTTTTAGAAGCTGAGTGATAACTGATACAGCCGCTTCTTATTACTACCTCCGGAGTTGCTCTAGCAAGTGCAATTTTGTTTTTAAATCGCCTAAATTTCTTGGCTTCTCGGAATGAACTTCTCCCTTTAAATTCCGCCACAAGTAAAAATCCAGGGGTGTTAAGTCAGGTGGCCGGGCTGGCCACCTGACAGATCCTCGACTTCCGATCCAGGAACTCCCAAATTTATTGTCGATGAAACTAAATATAATATGGGAATTATATTCTATATAAAAAGTTTATAATTCACTATACCTCAATTATTGCTATTTTTTTAGATAAGTAAGTAAATAAGTAAATAAAGCAACTAAAATAGCTTGCCTTATCTTACCTACCTATTTTAGTAGTTATTGTTATGGAAGGCAATTAATTAAATGCTATCATATTATTTGTCACTATGACAGTGGCATAATTATTTTAAAGTAATTAGAACGGAAATTTTTACTAAAATGCCGGTAAATGTCAGAAAAATTATCGAGATGCAAAACGACTGTATCGGGAAGGTTTTCCATTCCATCGCATTGGACATTCGCAAATGTAGAAAGAAAAATGCGAACATTAAGAAATGAAGCGAACACAATAAATGTCCTTGCGCTCGTGGCAATAAATCGACATATTTCAATACGTGGCATCTCAGAAGAGATGGATATCACGAGAAGTTCAGTGAAGCACATTCTAATTATCCACAGATACCACCCTCTCAAAATTCACTTGGTGGAACATTTACAGCCACACGACTATGAAAGACGATTAGAATTTGTAGCTTTTTTAACAACTCAGTTATATGATGATCCAAGTTTTTATAGAAAAAAAAATATGTGGGGCGATTAATCACGATTGCATAATAATAGAATTGTAAATCGTCACAATAGTCATTATTGGTCGACCGAAAACCCACATTGGGTCCGAGAAACTCACTTTTTGAATATTTGGAAAATAGATGTGTGTAGTCAACTTTATAATGGCCCATTTATTGGACCATACTTCTATGAGGGCACCTTGAATGGCGAAACGTATTTAACGTTTTTAAACGAAATTTGACCAACGCTGATGGCAGTAGTTCCTATAGAAGAGCGATGTAATATGTGGATTCAACAAGATGGTGTTCCGCCACATAACTCCCAGATTGTAACTAGTTTCATCGAAAATAAATTTGGGCGGTCCTAGATCGGATGTCGAGGACCTGTCAGGTGGCCAGCCCGGTCACCTGAATTAACACCCCTGGATTTTTACTTGTAGGGGTATTTAAAGGGAGAAGTATATATCGAGAAGCCTAACATTTTAGACGATTTAAAAACAAAATTGCACGTGCTTGAAGAACAATTCCGGAAGTAGTAATAAAAAGCGGCTGTACACCTCGCTTCTAAAAAGGTAGGCACTTTGTCAAACCGAGAACGGTCAGTAGCAAGCGCAGTTACCATCATCATCATCAGAAGTAATTATCTCAAAAACCACCACTAATTGGCATACAGGGTATTATAAATTTTTTATGTAGAATTAAAGAAAGTCAGAATTTGGCAAAATATACATGGCGTTCCATTTAAAAAAAAAACTTGCTTGACAAAGATAATTTTATTTTTGATACACCTTGTATATTTGCCAATACTGTCAATAAAGCCATTGTTTCCAAACAAACGTTTTTTATCTTAAAGTTTTTTTGTATCATGTACGGGGGGGTGAAGATCTTTCGTGCATAAATGAAGTTGGGACACCCTGTATAGTCAGGACATAAGAAGGGTCTCTGCCATCTTAAAAATGGAATACAATGTGCAAAATTTAGGAATTCAAATCTTTTTCTTAACAGAATCTTTGTCGTCTTTGTCTTTCGGGTACCTGCAATAAGTATAATAATACATTTCCTAGAGCTTATTGTATCATAAAAACTTGCTGAACGCATGCTAGAATCTTCCCACACGTATGACTTATGTCATAATCTGTAATTATCAGGTACATAATAACTACTTTTTAAACAGTCTTAATGAGTTAGGCGCTGAAGTAGTAGCATTTGCTAGTAAAGTCTTGGTTCTTATTTACTCGACCCATTTGACCGAGAATGTAAAACGATACATTGTTGGATGTGTAGAGTAGAAGCAAATTACTTAGAAATTGGATTAATATGTATGGCGGAAACGATCAGTATGCCGTTTTATAATAGAATATCTATCTATTTGTTTATTGTTCGGAAGCATCAAGTCGAATGCAATAAAAATAGCAAAATATTGTATTTTGTATCAAAACGCTAGTAAAAATTACTCAGATGCCTTTCACTATGCTATATCTCTGAAACCAGGGCTAAGTAGTAGCCATTACAAAATGTAATGCATTACTAATTTAAATCCTTTAAACAAATTATTGCATTACTTTCGTTAAAAATTTAATGGAATGTATAATTTCTGTTTTTCTGTGGAAAAGTAATGAAGCATTCCTCATATAGAGGAATAAATTGCGTCTATGCATTACTTTTGATAAATTACTTTTAAATGAAGGAATTAAATTACTAATATAGTAGTTAAAATTATTATATTTTCGTTAACTGGATGCAATGTTTTTTTTTTTGGAAAAAAAGCTACTAGCAATTTTTTCCCTAATTCCATAATTTCAACATTGAACACATTGTTGTGGTTACCGTGTGATATATGAATAAATCCAGTTTTGATCTTTCAATGTAAAATCGAAAATGTCCAAAAATACTGAAAATTTCAATTTTGTCAAGAAGAGTCCATTTAAAATTAAATCTGCATCCAAACAAATGATACCCGAAAACACGAAAAAGACACACTCATTCATTTGGAAGCAAATTATCGATTTTTATGGAGAAAAGAGAGCTCAGTTGCTGCAGTCCATACCGACAAGTTAACTTATAAATATATTAGAAGATTATGGGCTCAATAAAAAAATGAGGTACGGTTCTAACAACAAAAACACTGTGTGAAACAATACGGAATGTGACTGCAAGCTGTTGCAAAGAAAAAATATTGCAAGAAAAAAAAAGAGAAAAAGTCAGTTTAAAAGCGCAATTTTGTACATTTCTTTTTTTGAGCTCACATGGATGAACAATGAAGCCGCGCATTGTAAGATAGATACAAATGGAGGCTTTGTAGAAGTAATGACAACTCAGGGAGGGTCAAAACAATTGCGAACAAGCAGATGAACAGTTAATAACAACCAACAACATTTAATAACAACCAACAATCAAAATATCCCCCCCCCCCTCTCCCCCGTCGATTGCATGTACTACCAAAAAAGGTGAAACATTACAACTAACAGATTATTCCTTACACCTCACTCCAACTGGCAAAAGAGACTATGGTTTAAAAATACTCCTCTGTCGGTCAACATACCTCTCTAAATGGAGTAAAATATTAGCAGTAAAAATAGATTTAGATACCAAAATTAATTAAATTACAAACCATTAACGTGGAGAACAGCAAATGGGGCATTCGCATTGGCAGTTCATCATACCTTATCTCCAACTTGATACAAAGCATCATTCCAACATCACAGGAAAATGAGAATATGAAGAAGTAGAAAATCAAAATTTAGTTTCGGTTTCTCTGTCAATTCTTTGGATATAATTTACCATGACAATCAAAACCATCAATCTGTTTTTTTCTTGAACTGTAATAATAAGTAATTATTGTCAATGATTTTAATACAATTTTTTTTTCGAGCTTTTAAGTTTAGTTTTGTAGTGCTAAGCAAGGAACTATCGTAAAAATAATGAAGTTATACAAGCAAATCGCATTATTCTTCACTACTCTCTAAGTGCGAACAGAACAAGTTTAAATCATCGAGTTCAAGATGTGGCTCAGGTCCACATAATATGATATTTCTAAAAGTAAGCGCCTAGGGACGTATTCATATATACCAATCATTCTAGCATGCTAGGCAAAATATCAATGACTGATGCTTAAAAATAAATATAAATTAATATTTACATGTTCTATTTTATATTTTTTATGTAAATTGTGAACTTTGTTTGTGAAAAAAAATGTTGCGATTTTCTTTTATGTGTTCCAAATAATGTGAAAATAACGCCTTCTAAGAATAAAGGGACTAATTTATATTTTTCGCATAAGCGAAAATATGTTAGACGGAGATAGAGCGGCTATACTATAAATATTTGTCTGGTACTTTCTTGACCTATAAACAGATGAGTATGATACATCATTAGTTCTGGTGGATCGAAAGCTCTTAAAACCTGAAATAAAAATCCAGGTCCTTATTTGAGAAAATAAAGTTGATAATGATAGACCGGAGACGAAGCATCGGATTTCAAATTTTGAACACACCATCTTGTAGACGAGAAAAAATTACTACGATAAAGTGCTATTTACTTCAAAATATCAGTTGTTCACGATATCTGCCAAAGTAATCAAGCATTTTTAAATATCTGGGCGCCATTTTATGAACAGTCAATTGCGCAGCTTTTCTTCAATTTAACCAACTTTTTATTTTTTATAGTTTACAAGAGCTCCCTGCATACACTCGAATTTATAGCACCCTGTATAGGACTCAAACAAAATATTTATCAAATGTTTGCTTAACACAGAAAGTATTAAATGGTAATAAATATATCTATGACATTGTATTCATAATTTCATATTTTATTGTTTTAATAATATTTGACAGATAGAAAATTTGTACTTGGCAAGACCGTGTCCTCGGACAATATTCTTTAATTATAAATATAACCTGCTAGCCATTTGAATTCCCAGATTAGTCTATTCTGATCAGAAATAAGCACTGTATCCTGTATAGAATATAGGTTCATTTTATGGGCATCCCGTCTATAGTGTCAGACACTGCTGATTTGACAACTCAATTCATTTTAAAATAATTTACATTTTTCCAGATCGAGAACAACAGATTTTTTGCTTCCTATAAATTTGCGCCAAATTTTTATGTAAACTATAATAATCATACAGAAAACAGGCTTGTTAATTTTCTAGTAAAAACTAATATTTAATATTAAAACATAAAAATTATTAAGTCTTGAATAGAAAATTGAGGGCATTTATGTTTAAAAGGAAATGATGATAAACACATTTATAACTATTTAACCATTAACCATTCGGGTTCAATAGTTACTTTTTCTATATTACTTTTTAATATCTTTAATTAATGGTTTAAGCATTTTTAACCCGTTACTGTTACGCAAGTATTTTGGAACGTAACTGGTATAATGGGGTCTTGCGCGACCCCAGTCATATTTTTTAGAAAATATCAATAGATATTTTGTTTCTGTATTTTTCATTATTTAGTCCATTGTGAACAGTTATGGCAAAAAATGCATCTCAATTTTAAGAATTATTTATTGAAAAAAAAACAAATATCATGCATTCTTAGAAATTTCTTGGAAAGAAACAGAATAAAAAAAAGGAACTTTTCGTTGCAGCTGCTCGATTGCTCCCCTGAAACAAAAAAAAGGAACTTTATATCCTATGAATAGACTGACATCCTGGTTTTTCTTACATATTTTAGTCATCATGGCATGAACCACACTGAATTTTCTGGATCGAGTGCTCTTTGCAAGTTTTGGAGCATTTTTAACATCTGGTTGAGTATTTTTAGTCTTTGGTCCGTGGACAGTAGAAACATCTCTGTCTCTTTAGCTGAGGTCTCGCTGGTCCTTCTGCCGATGGGACTGGACTTTATAAATAGAATTTCAGCAACGGATTGTCTTAGTTTTTTTTGACAGTTTGTTACTTTGATTTCTGTCCATCTAATGATCACCACTCTTCCCAGATATTCCATGTTCTCTTCTAGCCATCTTTATACCAGGATGTGTTGCTTTCAATATAACATATGAGCTCACTCTTGCAATCTTCAGCATAGCATAAAAAATAGCTAGTGGCTATCTTCTAGGTCGGCGGCCACAGGAATAACTTGCACATTTCTGATCCAGGCTATCTACACCATCTTTGTTGCGTTGTAGAATTCAATTATTTCTGGCTTTTCTGATTCAGGATCTATCTCCTCGGAACTGTTCCCACGTAAGTCAGACCTCTAGATTTCAGCTCATTTATTAGTTCAATTGATGTGAACCAGCTGTCCCCTGTTACGTTCCTATAAGTATTTTCAGTAGATTTTACTAAATTTAGGACATCAATCGTAAGAACGCTAAGGTTTCCGGATCGTCTTCTATTACTCTTTCCAGTATGTACAAACGCATTCAGCAGACAATAATTCTTGGAGTCACACAAGCACATAATGTTCCAGCTTTTCTTTTCATATACATGTTAAAACTACATATACCTCTAAATGGCACCAACATCTCATCAACTGTAGCATATTCCGAACATGTGTAATTTTCCTGACAACTATTCAACATATTGAAAATGATAATGATACTGCTACTGATTTGTCGCCGTCTCTGATTCTGTCCCTTCTACTTGCAACGTCATCGAATCTTATTGCACTCAGAAGAAATAGAAGTAACTTTTTTGGGTAATTTCTGTTGTATTGTAATAATTGTTTACTGAGCAATTTGGATTTTTGCGGCGTACCTTCTTGCCTTTTATAAACCATTTCTTCACCCGCCCGCTTCTCTCGTTAATATTTATAAAATTCTCAAATATGACCAACACGAACAATACAAAAGCAGCCTTGTACTCCGAAATGGGATTTACATTATTTAATCAGTTCTAAAATCGAATTCAGTTGTTTCCGATTCGGGCATTAAAAATTCAAAAATGGATCTTGTTTAAAAATGCTTGTAATCAAATGCGTATTAGGGATTCAGTTGACAGAGACAAAACTTGGAAATAACATATGTTTTTAGATGTGCTCGATTGACAAGAATTCGTTGCATTGAAAATAGCGGTATAATAATTTTGATATAACTTATTATTTGAAATTCGGATTTAGAGTTTCTTAATTTTATTTTGGTCACAAAGTTTCGGGGAAAAGGTTTTGGCATCTGTAATCAGTCTAGCTTAGTCCAACATTTTCTTAAAAACTGTCGAATTAAGGTATGATGTTTAAGTCTACTCACATTTTCAAAATAATATTAATTAATAAGTTTTTATTAGATATATTTACAATGCAGCATTTGCAGTTTTTCACAATTTTGTTCTATGACCACTGATAAGAGTAATTTTGAGTTTCTGATCATAATTATTGCATTTTCAGTTTCTGATGGCAATTCTGATACTATGTTATCTCCAACTTCTGCAATTTTTCTTCTAAAATTTGTATAGATGTTCTCGAGGAGGTTCTTCTATCATCATCATCATCATTTATTTTTAACATATCTTCTATTTCCCATAAATATTTCAACATTTCAACGCTTGAATGAGGTATCCAGGCCCTATCTATCAAAACCAACGGCTTTCGCATTGTTCAAGCAATTCATACTCAATCTTTCAAAAATCAAGCTATATTTTTGTTCCAATCAGCGGGCTGTGTAATGCGAATACATTTTCTGTAACTACAAATAATTATAAAGTATGGACACCAATACTTTGACGATGTGTAAATAGCTCCTTGGTACTTGACTTGATGCGAGTGTTTATGCTGTATTTACAGTCATCTTCGTAATAAAAAATACTATTCATCGGCCACTGTAAAAAGATTTTTAATACTTTTTCGGCAAATAATTCACATGTGTATGGTGTACTCGTCTGATGTGTCGTGTCTGACTAACTTGATGTTTTTATCAATTGACGATGATGCGTCTTGCATAATTTTCGTTTGGGACTCTATTCTGAGGAAGGCCAAATATATGTGCCGAAACGTTAATATAAGAAAAATGTGATCAAAAACTCATTTTTCCCGCTTTTATTTATCCACGGATCTATAAACCCAAGAAAACCAAAAACAAATAAAATATATACTATATGGTCCAAGAAATCAAAAACAA
>MU182061.1:519702-564028 GCA_016904865.1 Pissodes strobi
ATATCCAAAGTATTCCTTCCTCAGGCTTATATAAAACTCTGTATAAGATTATTAGTCAGCAGATTTTAATGGTCTCGGAATATTGTTTAGAATGTTGAGTGGATGAATGTAGTTAAATACAACTAAGTAAGTATTGCAAAATAAGAAGTGATTTTTCGCCCCAAATAATAATAAAAAACCTTAAGCACAAGTCAGAGTATGTTTTAGATTTGTACGAATTTAGGATGAGTAAAGGATGAACATTATAGTTAAATGGAAATAAGCATTTACCGAAATATTATAACACAACCTTTTTCATTTGGCGCGGTGCTACTGAAACTAAGTGTAGGCACAGCAGTCTCTGAATGAATTTACATATAAAGAATCCAAACGCGGCAATTATTTTAAAAACCCTAAATCTCGAACCAAAACGAGAAAGATAGATAGAGAAAAAGTAACAGTGGACAAAAAAGCGCCCGAGAATCAGAATTCAAAAGGCTTTAATGTGGAAACTTGAAATTTATAGTTCGAGAACAATGATGCCAGTTTTTATAGATTTAAATTATTGGCTAAGTTCGGTCATTTGGACTGGGCCGGTTAACTAAGTTATATACGACGACCGGAGGATAACGATGGCGTTTATTTGTGTTAAAATCGCCCACTAGCGAGTTAAGGCAACCCACTTTTGCTTGTTTACGGGGATACGATCGTAAACTTGACCACAATAAGACAAAGTCGCTCTGTGTGAATGGGTATGGTTTATTAGGCGGACTGGATAGCTTGCTTCATGTGTTAATACGCGGCTAATAAGATCTAGCGACATTATAGTAATTATTAATAAAATAGCAGGCCCTATATCCACCTATTTGATCAATGTAGATTATGCATAATAATAAGTATTATTTATCGGCTTCGTAATGGAAGCATTGTATTTTTGTTTCAAAGTTCCTCAAAAAAAAAATGTTTAGTAGATAAAAGTTAAAAATGTGTGGTAATTCGAATATTAATTTTCTACCAAGTTGAAACAGGCATCTAGTTAATTTGGCTGGTTCTTACAACTTATGCATTATGCATGTGTTTTCGACGGGAATATCCAACAATAAATACCTCATATTGTCTTCACCTGACATTATTACATTTGAACGTATCCTACTTCGTTTACTCAGTAAATTCATAAACTGCTCTTCTCTTAAAATAATTCATCTATTAAGGTAAATGTTGAGTTGTTTATGTCAATATGTACTATAGTTTTTAATGAACCTCACCCGTTAAAAACCATCACTTGATTTGTAAATAGTTTTTCTTGGTTTGACTGTCAGTCCGAACAGCCCAAGAGATGTTGACGCCGCAAATTATGGATTCGCGCTGTAAAGAAAATCTAAATGGTGCAGGTCCCGTTTTGCCGATTGCTTTTCTGAGAACGTTGAAATTATTAATTGCTCTCAGCGTATTATCAATTATTGTATGGGTTAGTTGGGCCTATTTTTCTAGCATTGTTAAATTCAAGATAAAACTACCACTTTGGAGCAAATATATCTACTCGTCCATTTAATTTTTTTCTATAGGGTAATTTTCCAAGAGTCATATGCTCGCAAAATTAGTGATTAGTGTCACTTCTTGCGAAAATTATACATCGTGATACGTCCAGATAATTTAATACAATTTTGCTTTCCTCAGATTCAAATTATATTCACTCGATGTGAAAGGTTGAGCGGTGTATAGTGTGTTTGTCCTTCTTAACTGATCGGAGCTTGTTAATATTATGTAAACAACCACGGATCATGTCTCGTTTAAATTGAATCTGGTGAAAATCAAGAGTCAATACTGGGGCAACTCATATGTTTTTACTTTTTGAGCTTCCTTTTATCTAAAATATCGTAGCGGCCTGTGCTCAAGTGTGTTGGGTGACGATACCGAACTGCTTTATTTACCTCTCATTTTAAATTAGTAAATTTAGCAGAAAGGGATCCAAGGGATTAGTCAAGTTCATATCCTGTCTCTATCACCGTTCAAGTGATTACACATACAGCATTAGCTAAAACTTTTGATTCAATTCAGCATTAGCTAAAACTTTTGATCCAATTCAGAAATAATCATTCTGGAAGATTTCAATGCCCACAACACCATCTCGAAGGTAGAGAAGCTGAAACATTTGCCCTCAACTGCGGGCTTACTCAAATTACAGCCGAACCATCTCATCTCATATCAGAGAGAGGCGAATTTGCCGCCCTCATAGATCTTTCTCTAACCACAAATCCTAACCAGTACATAATTACATTCGGTCCGCCATTAAGCACTTCCTACCACAAACTTATTACAACGGTTTGTGAACTGCCACTCCTACAGTAAAATCTGGCATTAAAGGGGGTGTGCGCCAAAAATTAAAGTTTTAGTACAAAAAAATCTAAGAATAACAGTCCAAACCTCGTCGTTCTACAACTAACCATTGCTGCGAAATAGCGCCTTAAAGTTTTACTCGTCGATTGCGTGACGTCACAAGAGCTTCGACTATCGGCGCTCTATATATTTCGTCGAACATGCGTAGTTACGCTCTCGATTTCATACCGATCTATTACATGTGGCGACCAAATTACAGCATGTGAAAACTTTATTTAGTATTAAGAAGTGTTAGTATTTGTGTGATGGCTTTTGGTTTTGAACCTAAGTTTAGTAAAAATGAGCTTAGCCGAATGGAAGAAGAAAATCAAGCTGTCAACATACCAAGTGAAAGAATGCACTCTTTAAATTGGTGTAAATGCTCGGGCTGCGTATTAATGCCTACTGAAAAAGATTGCGTTTGCTGTTTTGAAAATCAGAACATATCAGTGATTAGATGTGAAAATAGTTGTATAACTAATCACGACAGTTTTGAACAAATAACTTTAAACTTAGACTCTTTGAACATAGTTAGACATAACTTAATATTGCAGTGTAAGAGTAATGCAGAAAAAGAAAGATATAAAACTATTTCGAACAAATTATGGCGACATATGGCATATAAGAACTTCGTTTTTTGGATTAATAGCTGGACTACTATTGGAAGACACAACAGAATTGTAATTCCGGGATGCGTTGTTCGTGAGGTACGGGAAAAATTTCCGGAAGAAAACAACGACTACACGGGGTTTATAGAACTTGAATTTAATAATTAACATATTTTTTATGACAAAATCCTAATTAGAACAAAAAAAATGTGTTAATGTCAACTTAACGCTAAATTTACATGTGAAAACATTTATGCCGTAATTTTTTATTTTTTTTGGCTACACCTGTATAGGTTTTATTGCACACCTACATTTTTATTTGTTCTTTGTTGCAAATCTGGATAAATGTTTTTTCTTTGCTTCAATTAAACTAGGTTTTTTTACTTTGTAAATATTTTTAGGGACTTTAAATTTAACTTGAGGTAACTTACTAACAAATGGGTTATAGTTTATAATTTTTTCCAAAAGTTCACTTTTCCAAGCATAATTTTATTTCTTATATTTATTTTTAAAACGCCATTGTTTTGTTGCTTTTGAAAATTGTACATCCCCACCAACTACTTCCCTTCCAATATTGTTATTATGATCTAGAATTGCAAGAATCGATCTTATGTACATGCCATTGTAAGAAAAATGAATTCGTTTTGGCACATATTTAAGTCTGACGTTATGGTAACTTTCCAAACTACTTGTGTGGCAGTAATGTGATGTATGTTTTAAATCATTTAGAAATGTTTTGTTCATTATTTCTGTCTGAAGTGCTTGATAGTCAGTCGAACCAAAACGAATCCATTTCATTTCTCGCGTTTCTTCATCTGATAATGGTCTGTGCTCACATGTCTGTTTTATTCCGTTTGTATCCATCCATTCATGTATGTTACAAATATGTTTTAGAAGCGAAGTAAATTTTTCAAGTAAAATTTGTGCATTTCCAAATGATTTATTATTCCACTCACTTAACAGTTTTGATTTTTTTTCAGCTTTGCCCAATTTTTTTAAAAGGCTCTTTGAAAGATGCCAAACATCAAATTCGTGATGAATATTAGGATACTTGGTTCTCAATAAAAGAGCGACCCCTCTATGCCTATCCGATAAAAACAGGTTGATATTTAAGTTTTTAGTTATGTCGGCAAGGGCTTTCTCGCAGGCTGCTTTTTCCAGATCACCTTCCACCATTCCCCTCTGTAGTAATATGTAAAATCAAGAATACGTTTTGTTTTCACATCCATTAATGAATAAGTTACATATTTTGCAGAATATCCAGGAGAATCATACTGCCCATCTCCAGAGATCTAAAGCTCTTTTTCTAATTTCGCTTCTTCAAACAGATCATTTCTGTAATTCAACCAGAAACTTTGAATAACAGGCGAAACGTGGGTTCTTACAATTTTGTAATAAGTACTATTCGAAATAAATATAATCTTTAAAGTTTTCGCAAAATTCAAAAAAGGTATAAAATTTATGCCACTCAGTAAAAGGGCTTCAGATAAATGAATCACGTATTTTTTTTGATTTGTATGGGAGCACCACTTTTTCTCATGTCCTTGGCTACACTTGTAATTTATGTATAAAACGCCACTTCTTGCATATTGTCTTATGTCTGTTATGGGAAAATTGCAAACACCACAAAACTTAAAAAGCGTCAATAAAGCGGTAATCTGAACTAGTACAAACTCAAAATTTCCTGGTAGCGGCAGAAATTCTTCCTCAGTTTGATCATTTGTAGAATTGCTCTGTTTTTCAATATTTTCCAATATATCAGAGTCACTGTCACTACTGTCGGTACTAAATTTAGAAGAATGCAGTGATTCATCAGGTCTATCATTATCGTTTTCAAATAACGTTGAGTATTTATAAAAAGCTTCACAACCGAACTAACACTGTATGCCTATATCTGCGGATATGTCTTGAACGGCGACAAAATTAGCATCTGGATCAATCGAGGTATCGATCTCGGTGCTTCCAAGATCAGACGATGATGCACTGGCTTGATTACCTAAGTCACAATAATGAAGTTCTGCCACTGCTTTTTTTCGGATATATGATGACTTTCTTGTACTAAAAGCACATCAATTTTTTATATTTTTGTCGTACAGCATTAGGCTGGTACAGCTGTTTTCTTTAATCTCCGAATTTTTTTTTCATCAGGCAGTAAGGTTCGCATTAAATCATTTTCAAATTCATCGTCTTTAAAATGCACAGTACAAACTACATGATTTTCATTAGGAAAAAAATTTGCTCTATTTATTCGGTTTTGTCCACGCTTAAAACCTTGCGGTTCTTTTCCCTTTTTAGGAAATTTATGCAAAGTCGCCGACGAATTTTAACCATTTTACCACAAAATATCAATAGATGAAATTATAAAAATATATTTTTGATAGCGAACAGCGTACAGGTACCGACGCGACTAATATAAAGGGCTAAAACGTATGTAAATCCGTGCACTTATATTGTTTTATGCAGCGGACAAGCTCTTGTGACGTCACGCGCTGAAACACGACATCTTCGCAGGGGCGTACCTCCATTATTATTTGCAAGAGAAGCGTGCGATTTGGACTGTTATTCTTAGATTTTTTTCGTTTATGTTTTTATGCGAACTTGTTTTTTTGGCGCACACCCCCTTTAAAACTATATAAGCTTAAATGACCTAAGAGAGTTCTATCTAGATTTTCCTTGGCTCGACGTCTGCTTTGGCACTGATGACCCGTCAGCCTATTGCAGACAGATTTTGCAAAAAATCTCAGAATGGAAGCATACATCCCAAATTCCATAAAGTAACCGTCAAAAGAGAAGCACAGGGCTTTTCAACATAAGATGCGAAAGATTTGTAGGTTGGAAGCAGCAAGCCTACAAGTACTGGCAGCAAAATCACACCGCTGAAAGTAGCAATAATTTTGCTGAAGCGAGAAACGAATGCAAACATGTGGAATTTGTGGTCGGTAGCAAAGACAGTAAGTAATAACTTTACAAAAACGTCTCTTCCGTCACGGCAACTGCTGCTAAGGGGAAAAGCAAACATGCTCACCGAAATATTTTCATCGCACTCTACCTTAAACCTCCCCCAAGGCAAGGCTCTCCCCACCATATCCAACGTCAGCACTACCAGACCTGCAGATGTTAAGTTCCATCACCGTGATATCCGCAAAGTCCTCAAAGAGCTATATACACAAAAGGCATCAGGACCGGACGGAACACCTGTCATCGTGTTAGAGAACTGTGCAACGAACTAACACCCATTTTTTCCAGGCTCTTTGCCTGTTTTGAAGAAAGGGGATTTACCCATCTTCTTGTAAAGTCAGTCTAGTGCAACCTTTCTCAAAAAAGGAAAGAAAACCGCGTCCTCAATTTATCACCCAATTGCCTTGCTTCTAATAATCTCCAAAGTCATGGAACATGTAGTCAATGAGCATCTACTCAAGTAACTCGAGACCAACAGATTAATAATTAGCGATAACCGATACGGCTTTCACAAGGAGATATCGAGAGGAAATACATTGGCCTATGTCACTCATGTACGGAGTCAGGCCTCAATTTATATCTGAAAACCATTTACCAGCGACTGAGACTTATCACCGCAGACAGGAGCAGATTACAACAATTAATCAAGATCTGGAGAAAGTTCGAACTTGGGGCGACAGAAATTTGGTCCAGTTCAAGCCAGTCAGGAACGCTGCAGACATGTTGCCGAGATATCCCTGTTTTACAGATATTTTCACGGCAGATATTCCCAGGATTTGGCCCACCTCATCACGCCTACAGCAACGCCTGTCACGACAGACGACAAGAGCGCACCCATTCGTTATACAACTGGAAACACCTAGAACATCACTTTACAAGGACTCCTATGTCTGGCGCAGTGCATCAGTGTGGAACTCACTCCCAAGATATGTGTTTTCTCTTAATTACCAGCAGCAGCTATTCAAGAACTGTGTGAATCCACATTTTCGCACACGCACCGCTCGCGCTCGTTGGGTTAGAATTAAATCTGGATAACTAACCCAAACTAACTTTGAAAATCATTCCTATTCGATCATGATACACGTATAACACGGTGTGCCATTGCGCAGACTTGCACCATGTGACGTCACATTGGAGTCCAAAATTCAAACCTTCTATATATAGGCAGGCGTTTTAAGATTGATAGTAGTTCTTTATTTAATTTAAATTTTCGATTAAGCTGTTTTAATATGAAATTCAACATCGAAAATATTGTGTAATATGTCGCTATTAGGAATTTTTGAGTCAATGAATGAAGTGGTGGCTATATGATGCTCATTGTATTGACAGCGGTTTGCTGGGCCCTCAAATTTTGTATATCATTCTAGGATAATATCTTTGTCATATACATGTCTAACAAGTCGACTAAGCATGTAAAGCTACAACATCTTTTATAAAATGCCTTTGCATACAACTCAACTGATGAATAACACCAAAAATGTAAATATTTTCCGTTCTTTATTCAAATCGGACTTAAGGAATTAATAAGCACATTTTTATGGTAATATGCAGGCCGTCCTCGGTATTTTAATGTGGTCTATAAAGAGTTTTATGATCCATCGATAGGGTGGCCATTCGGCGATGCTTATAATTTAATTTTAATTGGTTTTGGTGTTGTTTTATGACAAACTGTAGTGTGAGCTGCCTGGTATGGAAACTTTGAAAGCATGTATTTAGCGATCGAAAAATCAGCTAAAAAATAGCCCGAAAATAGTGATAACCGCTAGATTAACCTTTTAAGCAGTTTTGACTGACCTGACAGAGTTAAGCAGGTAAATATTTTTGGATCAACGTGTTCTAGTGGATCCAATAGTTATTTTTGCAACAAGTGTGTAAATTGGCCCTTTTTTATGAATGGAAATATCCCATTAGTAAAAGAGGGATAGCATACAAAATCTTTTTTACTACCGAAAAATATATGAAAAAAAAAATAATATTATTAAGTACATTACTAGTGCGTAAAATAAAGAAGCCATGAAAACAATACCATTGATACGTTTTTTTTTTGCAATTTATGCTAAAATGTCTCAAAAACGGTTCACCCAAATATCATCAACATTTTTTGATGCGATATTTTTTCCATGACAATTTCAAAAGATAATATGGAAAAAGCCTACAATTTTTGTATAAAACCTTTTTTTATTTTCAAAAAGAGACTCTAGGAGCCATGTAAATATAATTTAAAAAATGCCATTTTTTGCAGTGGTGCTTAGTTGGATATGTTTATTTATTTCTTCCATTCTGCTTTATTTTTATGGTGTGGTCGAAAATGTAAATAATAAAGCTGAAGTTTAGAGTTGAGGCACGAGCCTGGAAGTTTGAGAAGTCAACCAACACAATTAAACGATTTTTTATGGGAATTAAACATTGAGATACAGTTTGAACTCTTTCATTTCAGCTTGAAATGTCCCGAGACGATGTGATTAAAACAGTTGAAGTAATTGTAATGGTGGCAAAGTTATACGCAAGAAAATGTAAACTAAAATAAGAAAATATTCTCAGTTTTTGGACCATAAATTTCCATTTGGTTTTTATGGTAAATTAGAGCATTATGATAAAGCACATATGCACACTATTTTTGTTTGCAACTTTCCAAGATAGATGCTAACTTTTTTCATATCACCGTCAGACATGTAGAGAAAAATAATATTATATCTTGCAGAGACTTCATGTCGCAACAACTGGATGGTGAAAACGATAAGGGTTTGGGTAATATTCGATTTCGTTTGTTAAAAATGGATGGGCCATAGAAAAAAGAACAAAAAATGGCGAAGATGGATTTTTTAAAGAGTTTGGAAACACAAGTAGATAATTTTGAAATGGAAAATTATAGTAGCCATTTTATAATTTTCCATTTAAAATTTTTCTAAAACGTTTATCGGATTTTACGCATTGGATGTTAAAAAATAATTTAGCGACACAAAGGCTCTGTAAAAATGTTCAAGGGAATACAATTCTGAATGATTATTTTTTATATATTTGTGACTATTACAATTTTATTTCATAATAACTAGGTTCTATTTAGAAGCCAATATGTTTACTTACCTCTCGGTTTGCCCGCTCTATCAGTTAATGTTTGATAGAGGTAAATTTGATACCTATCAAGGCAACCATTATTTGTTCAGGTCCATGATCTGTGTTGGATACTACCTGCCACTATTAGAGTGTATTCATAAACCTGTTTATTAAAATTTGAAGAATCAAACAACGATACTATTCAATGTACACTTACAGCATTTTGCATACGTAATTTTAGATATATAATTTTACGTAGAGGAAGTTATGTACATTACATAGATTTTACTTGCCCGCCCGTTATTTTCTAAAAATGGCGTTCATATTAATTTTGTTGCATAATTTATTTCTATCTTGACATGACAACAATACGTTTTGAATTCGTACAGACTTAGTCACCGCCACAACCGTCATGTTAACTTCGTCAACGATCAGCATGATATCTACTCCTCACAGTCCTGTAAATAAGAATATATTATATCATATTATGTGTGTTATGGTTGTCTGTTTGTTTACTTTTCTGAATTTAAAAAATCACTGTTTTTCTTGAGTTTCTCTTCAAAAATTATTTCTGTTAGTTGTGAAACGTTGGTTTAGTTTAGTTAGTCTTCCGCGGAAATATTGTGAGAAATCAAAAACTAACCTCAAAATGCCTGCGTCATGCTACAAGTGTTCTACAAACTGCGTTTTTAAAGGAGCCAAAGAACACAGAAGAGGTGTTTGGCTACCCCTGTGACTTTTGTAGGAAGGTATTTTGCAGGGGTTGTACTGGGATTAGTTCCACTCAGATAAGGTGCCTGGTGTTGTGTACTTGTCTACCCGAACTATTCCTGTGCAGCGTTTGCATACCAGGGATTAAAGGCGCACTTAGTCTAATCAATCGCGTCACTGCCCTAGAAAATACATTAACTGAAGTTAAAATTGTCAGCACTCACAGAATAGATGAATTTGAGGAACAAATCCGGGTGATGAGCGTTGAAGTTGAGAGCTTAAAGATCATCTTTGAGAAAATTTTTGATGACATAAAAAGGGATCTTAGCGTCATTAAAGAAACTACATCTACTATACTTTTGTAAAAGCTAGTGAAAGAGGATACAGCGCAGCGGTTGTCCATGGCTAGGTCCTTCGTGAGGTGCCAGAGAGGCAGATGAAGTCCTGTAATTTGATGTTGCTTAATGTTCCTGAGGACAATGGAGTGGATGATTTGTCTAGAGCAAAGATTTTATTAACAGATCTTATTG
This sequence comes from Pissodes strobi, assembly GCA_016904865.1. NCBI lineage: Eukaryota > Metazoa > Arthropoda > Insecta > Coleoptera > Curculionidae > Pissodes > Pissodes strobi. The sequence goes on from MU182061.1 coordinate 529,919, forward strand.
GTTCACCCCTAAATATTGTCAGTACAACGAGAATTGGAAATCGTAACAAGAATGGCCATCAGTCTTTGTGGCTGGCACTTGAGTCTGCTAAAATGGAGCACAGATGTTGACAAGCAAGAGTAAGATAAACCGAAGCCTAAAAATATTCTTGGAGGCTGACCTTACGACAGAGCAGCATGAATTCGTTTTACTTTTACTTACCCGTTTTAGATGGTCTCTTTTATGTGTAGTGCATAAACAACTTTTGCCGTCAGCGTACTAAAGTAAATGCTCTTGAGAACGAGCTGAAGGAGAGACAGCGAAATGATGAACCAGCCCTTGGTATGTGAAAAGTACTCCTAAGCTCGTTAAAAAAAACTAAATACGTCTTTCCAAAACAATGCATCTATCACTTCGTCTATGTTGATATATTTCCAGAATGATAGGGGCCTGCGCATAAAGCTTCCACTTCTTTTTCAGAATGCTTCATACTCTCAACGCAAGAATAGTTATTTATTATTCTTGTGCTCTCAATATAATATCCTAGTTTTCAGTGAAACAATATGGTTGACGAATGACATAGGCAGTGCAGAGCTCCAGATGTTTAACTATAATGTATACCGCAAGGATAGATCCACTGACACTAGTAGCTTTGCAAGAGGGGGCGGAGTTCCGATAGCAGTCTGTAAAACGATTACTAGAAAATTTTTACCAGCAACCAAAAGCATTGAACAGCTATTTATAGATATCGAATTCAATAAAAACAAATTCATTCTTGCCACAGCTTACTCCCACTCAGATGTTCCTTTGAAAAATATGGAGAAAACTTGGAAAGACTACCTGAAGATTATCTTGATCACAAATTGTGTGTCTTGAATGGCTTTAACCAACCCAACAGTTGGATTTATTGTTTTTGCAAGATAGAGACATTATGGTAGTTGAGGCCGAAAATACTCTACTGCCAATAGATCTTTATTATCCATCACTTTCCTTTTCTATGCAATGTGAATCTGTTAATTATAACAAATCTGGTCTCAAGGGCGATGGCTTCTATAGAGACTTTCAATCAATGGACATGAATACAGTGGTTGATTTTTTTATTCCAGTTCGAATGGGACAAGTTATTTAATAACAATATACTTTTGTTCCTTTAAAAAAGTATTAAGCCAAGAGATTTCCTATTTGGTTTTCCCAAGAACTTAAAGAAATAATAATTGAAGAAAAGAAAACACAAAAAATAACTTAATTCTGGGTTTTATTCTGACTAAAATAAATTTTCTATTTTAAGAACGAAGTGTAAATCTTTAAAAAAATGTTGCCAGAATTATATAGCTTTAACTGAATCGTCTCTTAGAAACAATGCTAAAGTTTTTGGAAGTTTGTTAATAGCACAAGGGGAAGAAGTTATATACCGTCGGTTATGCACTTTGGTGATGTGGGTTGTTCTGTTGGAGAGGATATTGTCAATTTGTTTGCAGAATACTTGTCAAAAATCTATAGTGAGAGAGACTGTATCCTGGAAGGTTACCTTTTGGGGGCACAAATCTTTCCCAGAATACCAATCTCATCAATTTATGAAAAGCTATCAACTTTGGATATGAGCGAAGGATCTGGTCCAGATAGTCTTTCACTATACCTTATTACGTTTGTAGCATCATATTTTTAGTCTGTCCCTTAAAACTGGAACTTTTCCATCCTATTGGAAATCAAGTTTCATAACTCCCATACTTAAATCAGGTGATAATTCTCAGGTCGGGAATTACAGGCCTATCAGTATCTTGAGTTAGTTTGGGTTAAAAAACTGAGAGATAACGGAATTCAGGGAGAAGTTCTACCTAGAATAGTTAATATCATACCTAACAGATAGAACACAATATGTACGCATCCAGAGCTTTCAGGCCGTTGAGATTAAGGTACCATCTAGTGTTCCACAATGTTCACATCTGGGACCTCTACTCTTCAATATTTATGTAAGTGATATTGCATCCTGTTTTTTGTTCGCACTTTTTTTACTGTTTGCTGATGATCTAAAATTCTACATGAAAATCCAGAACCAGAATGATTGCCAAAAACTTCAATCTGATTTGGATCGCTTATCTCACTGGTGCGATCTCAATGGAACGGAACTGAATATTGGCAAATGCTAGTTGATGATCTTCAGCCGCGGAAGAAATCCCACCCATCAGGTTTATAACAAAAAAGGCTCACCACTATTGCTGGCCTCTCACGTAAAAGATCTGGGACTGCTTGACGGTTACTTATCTCACACACATCACCAGTGGTCTCTAAATCAATACAAATTTTGGGCTTTGTCAAACGTTGTACTAAGGATTTCCTAGATGTTCATTCCCTCAAACTACTATTATGTTCCCTAGTGCGACCACATTTAGATTATTGTGCTTGTGTTCAGGCTTCATGTCCCCTCTCGCCAAACCAGACTGAACCATTCTTTTCAAGTTAATTCCCATCGCACTAACTATGGACATAACTCGTCTTTGACTAGATCCGCTGGACTACGAAATAATTATTCAGCCCAATTAGACTGCTTTCAAAATCAAAAAGTTTTTAAGAAAGCACTTAAAGACTGTCTGTAACAAGGTGGACAGACTTTTTGCTACTACTATATTGCTTCTTGACTTAAGAATCTTGAGTCCCTATATATTTGAATAGTTATTGTTGCACTTGCACTGCGTTTTTACTGTTTATTCTCTATCTGAATAATTTAAGAAAAAGTTACGTTTGTGATACTTAGGTTAGAATTTAGGAATAACTTTTAAATTCTTTGTAAATTTCCTTTATATTGGGCAATAGGCTGTTGAAAAATATAAATAAAACAAAAAAAAATAATTGGCTACAAAAGTCACCTAAAGTCAAACACTTTTAATTATTAAATGAAAGTCGTAAATATATTTTTGACAGGAAAAGGCCTTCGTGTAATTGCCCGTCTTCCAACTGATTGCTAACCTATGCCATACTTAACCAAAATTGGAACTAAATAACAAAACTAAAAGGAAGTAGTGAACGGACTGAGAATCAAAATATTACCCACTTGACTATCAAACTTATTAATTTGATTGTAGGGTAGGATATATGGTTAGGTATCAATAACTAACGTACTAACTATAAATTTCAATAGTACTTTCTAAAAAAGCTGACATATTTTATTGGTAAAATAATGAGCTATCTAATTTGAATGAGCCTTGTAAAGCTACTTATTTTATCAACGTTGTAAGTAGTCTGGGTTAAACATAAAACATAGCATGGGTTCTTAGAGGACGTTTCTAGGTTAAGGCTGGTTTTGATCAAAATTCTTGAGTTCAGAATCTAGACATTCGCAGCAAAGTTTTTAAATAGCATTTTTGTTCTTGTGGCAATATATGTTTCATATTTTCACTTGAATGAGTTTATTTTTTGCCAGAAGATAAAGCTCCAGACAAAGCAGAAAAGAACCAAGAGAAGCCTATTTCAATATATCATCAGTTCATGGATTGCGTTATCTCGGACGTAAATTCCAATTTTTTGATCCGTATTCCCTTATTTACATTAAAATTCTTAATGTCAAAATTTACTAATATTTATTTAATAAAATTTCATAATTTAGAATGTAATAATTTTATGAGAATTCGTATAATCTGAGGAGAATGCTTAAATTAAAATTGGCACGAGTGACACCATATTTTGGCATGGCAGTCGAAATTTCTCTTATAAAAATTTCATGTTTCAGAGCACTTGAAATATTTAGTTAAAACCCATTAAAACTTTAGGTCGACAAAAGGCAAATAACACACACGTTAGATAACTGTTTAACACTGAATTATAGGTGAATTATAGGTATACTAATTTAAAGACTATTTCTAAGAAATATTATTCTACTTTCAGTGATAGTGTGCTTATTTTATCAGCAAAAAATATCTTGCAGTTCTGAAAAAAGTAGCAGCCTGATGTTAATGACCCTCATTTTGTATTCGAATTGCATCATTTTTGAATTGCAAATGTTCGAAACGATTCTGATTATTATAACCAAACTGATTTTTGAGAGTTCATGGATAAGTAGGGACATTTTCGCTTTGAACAAATAATCTCAAATTTTAATTACTTCAGTACTTATACTATATTTTATGGAGAATTTCATTAATCCATCAAAATAGACATTCCAATAATAAAACAACAAGATTTAATTTTTATCTTAAACGAATCAGAATAAGATTACGCGATAATCCTTTAGTCAATTTCTTCTAGGGCGGCTGCTTTGGTTGTGTAAATTTTGAGAACATTTCAAAAAAGACTATGGCGTACAAATTGTTTATGTATTGTATTTTTCATGGAAACGTCTATGGCAATCAAGAATTTGTCTTTTTGTGACATAAAATTCACAAAAATATTACCAATACGCTAACCGTGAAAAAAAACCACATTCCTTAAATAGCTCCACTTTGGGAAGCTTCCACTCTGATAATTTTTTGCTTAACTAATTTCACATTAGCCTTTTGAAATTATAGCCAAGGTCGCACATCACTAATGCATACTGGAATTGTGGCTGTGCTTTAGGAAACGTGTAGAGTTTTTATATGCTAAATATTTTGAAATTTGCTAGTTTCCCCTTCACAAGATGTTTCCGTACAACTTCTGTATGTTTTAATTTTCCATTAATATATCATCTTGTGTGTTTCATTTCATGGTGATGATTAAATACAGAATACAGTGTTTCTTTGCTAATATTAGCGCCATCTATCGCTTGTTTCGCCACACAATTTATCTATATAGTCATTGATTATATACCTTAAGGTTGTTTTAACCCATGAAATTAATTTTTCAAACCAATGAAATTTTAAATATCATATATAGACAAGAGCTGCAAATATACTACTTGTTGCGATCATGGTTACTAACCATCATTGTTGTACTATATAAGTTGCCATTGTCTTTTTGAACATTTTTTCAAATATGAGTTCTAGACCTTTTAGATGCGCTTCTTTTGAAGGTATTGATAAAAAATATTGAAAAAAAAAACACCCCAAAAAATGCAATAAATGCGAAGAAATGCATATGGGACCAGTTTGAACATTTTTGTGACATATTACGAAATTATAAATTAGAAGGGGAAATATCTACTGAAAGTTTTGGAAAAAATTCGAAGCTTATAACATGAGCATGAATACCAAGAAGTAAAATCTGCTTGAAATAATATAGCTCAAATACTGCAAGAAAAGTATCAGTATTTCAATATATATTTTAACCAATTCAAGGATATTGCATCTAAAAAAGGCAGGGATGCTAGAAACAGGAAACAAAAGGCATTACAGTGAGGAAAATACTAATTTGCACAAAGATAGTTCAAAATATGATGTGAGACAATAGAATGAAAAATTTATGGGACGAATATACACCGGAAAAGCTAGAACCCAAGTACTTCCATACTGCTATAGTAGACCTGGCATAGCGTGACGGAGAAGCGGCACAATGCAAATGTCTAGTCGCCTTTTTAGGAAATAAATGAATAATAATGGTGCTGAAATAGGCAGGTGGAAATATAAGCCCATATTTTCCAATACAAAATAGGGTGGCAACACAAATTTAAGTTCCAAATGGTGGTACCGAACTCTAAGAATCCTAACATGCCGTATCTTCCTAAATAAGCTGCTGTCAAGAAGTAAAAAATATATAACAGCCGATGGCTTGTTTTTAACGGAAGCCCCCAATTGATAGACAAAAGGATTGGTTTACAAATATTCATATTGGAAAAAAAAATCTGGCGAAATCAACTAAAACTAAAAAGGTGGGTCTGAAATTGGTGGAAAAACCCAAAATTTGAGATAACAAATTACTCTAACAGAACAGCAGCAGTAAGTACAGTCGTACAGAACTAAGTGAAGAAGCACTAATGAAACGAAAATATTTCATTTGGAGTAATTTTTGCAACCTGGCACCTTTCGCAGGAGGTTTAAGGGAACCACCAGAGAAAGCACAGCCCTCGACGTCTATAGCTTATCTCCAAAATCAGCCGCAACCGATATTCAACAACAACATCTTCTTTCACACTTCAACAACAATAGGAGCAGGATATAATCTATATAACAATTGTGTATTTAATTTTAAAAAAAGTTAAAAGGATACATATTATCAGTTTATGTAATACTTGACTTAGTTTGTTTTAGTGTAAACTGGTAAAATAAATACCTTAATAAGAAATGCATAGTCTCACTCTCAGCATATGGTACATCACTTGTGGTAGATATTTTTGGTGGAGTATGCTTTATCATTCTTCCGCCAAATTTGTTATAAAAATACCACTAAACTAACTTTCTTTAAAAAAAAACCTTCAGCTTCGATGTCGGAGTATATTTAAGGAAATTTCGTCTCGTGAACCCAAACTAACCCAAACTAATTTGGCACAAAAGTGTCAAAGTATATTCACCAAAATATCCTCCACCTGTGATATAACTATTGCGTCTTTTATCCCATCCTCTGATCGGAAAGGAGTTCTTACACCTATTAAATCATAGATATCCTGAATATCAGTGCCTCTATACGGATAGCTCTAAGACCACGAACTCGGTCGAAGTCGCCTTCCCTACGCCTTTTACTTCGAATGCTCCAAATGCTCCCTCGCTCCTAACCCAATTTCCAGTATCTTCTCTGCTGAATTATTCGCTATATGTATGGCTCTACAGTTTATCTTGGCTTCTAATCACTTCAAGTGGGTTATTGCTACGGAATCCCTTAGTTACTTACGAGCCGTAGAAGCGTTCCGTTCCAAGCTCCCTCTCCACTTGAGATTCATACACTAGTGGAGCGCATCTACATGAGAGGTGGCCAGTTAGTGCTTACCTGGGATTCGGGACACACTGGAATACCAAGGAATGAGGAGGCAGATATACTGGCAAAGTCCCATTCCACCTTCGATCATGCTACTGCAGAGATTCTCTCCCCCAAGGATCTCCAAGCCTGCTTCAAACGGGTCTTCCATAACTTAGCTTTGCTGGATAGGGAGGGATTTCATGGAAAAGGAAAATTATATGACACTAAGCCCGAACTTTACTCACCCTCCCTCCCTTCCAATCTGATCCGCAGGGAGAGTGTGGTCATGACACGCATTAAGATCGGCCACACCAGACTGACTCATGGTTATCCACTTGCGGGGGCCACTCAGCCCCTATGCGAATCCTGCGACTCCCTCCTGTCGACTGCGCCAAATGCTCGCATTCCCTTAATTCTCTTGGTTTGCGCGGGGACCTGCAGAACATACTGGTCATAAACACTCAAACAGATAAACACTCAAAGTATTATCACCTTCTCCCACCATGAGGATCTCTTTAAGTACATATGATCAATCATATACTGTATTAAAGTTACAAAAAGGGTTATAAAAAAACAACACGAAAAGAAAAGGGCCCAAAAAACATAAAATATGATTTCTAAATGTTGACTTAATAAATTTTAACTAGAAATGAATATTTGGACACCAAAGATCTAATGGTCGCTGTGACCCTAACCCAATGACATTCACTCAATCATTATTGAATATATCACTTGCAAAAATGTGTTTAAGTTAGGTAAGATTTTCATATTTGAAATTGTCCATTAATTTTCTGCCATAGCTAAAGAGCAGCAATACGTTTGGACTTTTACTGCGATACATATTTTGTTTTCATTTATAGCAAGTATATTTAATCTATTTTATCAATACCTTAAGCTTAAAGCACTAACATTTAGCCGTCTCATAAGATGCGAGATGGGAAGTGTTTAATCTTCCCTCGTTATCCTCGAAAAGCGCAAGAGAAGTTCTTTCAAGATTTTAATAATCGGTCCACGACATCTGGTTTAAACCAATTCAAACTTTATAATTACCGAGATCCCCCTGGGCCTCATACAACCTTATGAAATTGTACATAAGGCAAGGCTAAGGCGTATTTCAGCATCCGTGTACGCTTCCACAGAATACGAAATGAGACCCGCATATTAAAATTTTAAGGTTTACGTCGCGATGCCAGGGGATTTCCTCCGGTTATTATGAGACGTGGACTAAAAAAGTGATTTTCTGGATTATTATTGACTTTCTGTATGGGAGTTATTTACTTGGCAGAAATGACTCATTTCTTCACTTCGCAAAAAAAACTGCAATACCAACTTCTCATTAAAACGTATTATATAGTCAGCTTGGGTAAAAAACATAATGAAAATTGAAAAATACATTTTACTTCTTTTGAACTATGTTTTGATAAGTGACACTTCTTTCTACATCGGTAAAAAATCTAAAAATAAGATCATTAATTAGTATCTTAAGACTTATTTTAACTTGATTTGAAAGAAAGAATTTATTTCACTGGACTCGATAATAGTAATCATGGTCTCTGATTGTCATCTTGGTTTGTGAAGATATACTGAATGTCCAATAATAATGATATTATTTTGTCTTTTATAAGTGAATTTTTGAGATATCGCAATTACGTGAAGAGCAGAGATAACCTAGTTAAGTTTTAAATGGCTTTCGGGGATTTAACTCGGGTAATCAAAATCTGCTCTGGATGATTAATTATTGTTTTGGCAAACCTAGGAAATTCATGAAATTCATAAAAGGCCCTATTTTAGCAAAATGATTACTTGACGCATCTTTGTGACTGAATTCGATATGTAACTAACTGATCTATCTACTGAATTATTGATACAAATAATACAAATATACATGTGTTCATATAACATTCCAAAGCTCGTCTAAATGAACTCCTACGAACTTTATGCTCGGCTCACCCAAAATGTGTGAAATTAGGAACTGAGATGTTATAAGTCAGTTGAGTACATTTGACGATTGAGACATGAAACAATATTCACTATAAAATTTAGAATCCTTTATCTAGTGCTTCAAGGGTCTCTTTACGGATTAAAAACGTATGACTTTTACAACTGAGGTTTGAGGTAAATAAGTACACGAACTCGTTGTGTAGCTACAGTTATCGTCCTTAGTTGTAAATTATTGGTTTCTTGTCAAAGGCACATCAAAACTCACCGCCACAAGAAACTCATAAAAAAGAATTGAATAGTTTTAATACAATATTATCATCACGGAATACAAATAATCTAAGAGATAGCGTCTGATGTCACATTGTAATTCTATTCAAGGGCCTATGACCTCATCCTACCCTACTTCTGACAGTCGAGAAAAATTAAATCGTTACCATCCTCAAAGAATAAGAAAAAAGTTTCACCCTTAAGTAAATGACTCCGTTGGGGATGGGGGAGAGTCGATAGGAGAAAATCAGCGTACCACCGCGTACGGGGAGATTTATATTTAAATGCTGAAATCCTTGCATGATTAACTGGCATTAAATAAATGTAACGGACTCTTAAATGTTCGCTTATAAGTTATTTTTTATTGTCTATTGCCTCGGGAACATCTCACGCCATTATACCAACTCAATTTCTTCGATTGCAATAAATCTTCGCTTAGATTGAGTTCGGCTTTGGGGGTATCTTGTGGGGGTTTATTGCTTTGCGGAAACGCAGAGAGTGATGTTTCAGGCTCTTTCCTGTCATGCAAAAATTCTAATACAGTTTAAGACTATAATACTGAATTGTCTTAAAATTAGCGGTTAATCGATTGGTAAATATCAAAACATATCAGCCGATTATGCGAAAATCCCTCTTGATATCTTATAAATTCATATGGTTTTAAGAATATCATCATTATCTATCCTCTAATTTTCTATTTTACCTTAGAGGCCTGGAAAATTAATATTCACCAGGATGCGTTCTATTTAATTTCAACTATGAAACTAGTACATAGTATTAACATAAGCTTGGGGAAAGAAGTTAAGGCATATTTTTTAATAAAACATGTATTATTGAATGTTCGTTGATATGTTTAGTAACAATTCATACATACAAGAAATGTAAACAGAAGCACTTAACCGGACTAAATAAAAAAAAAATAAAACATATCCTTTAGTAGATGGGTTGCATTACTTTTAACATATTTATCGAAGATTTTGGTATGTTTAATCGGGTGCACAGAGAATGGTGAACCATGTTGCTCTGTTTCAACATCTCCACCATAACCCGTTCTTTCTATAATCACAACAAGTGGACAAACGTCATCAGTTTTTTATACTGACATCGCTTGCCAATCATAGTTCTTGACTTCGTGGGTCAATTTTTTGGCTTTTTTGAAATAGTCTTTTCTCCTTGAAATCACCTTAGTTTTTCTGGGTTTTTAAATGTATTTTTGTTTTAGCTCTTCTTTAACACTTTAAGCAATGTTGAGGTTAGATTGATACAGTGCTTCTTTTTTTTCCTGCTTCTTCAACGATTTGTGTTTTATATGTAATGTGTCTGACATCTGAAAGAAAATGGCATTTAATAAGTAAAATCAATAACTTGTCGAGTAATATGACTCAATCATCATTCGCGGGTAATACCGATCAATGTAATCAATATTATCCACCGATGAGCGATTCGATCATTTCATGAATAACGCCTCCCTCAAGAGTATTCTGTTACTAAGCCAGTTTAAAATAAATACAATTATCCTGTATATACCTTAATGTTTTAGTTAATAACAAATATTAACAAAATAATATTTTAAGTACAAAACGTTCATGCCGAGGAATGAGAACTAAACCCGTGCTCCGGGTGCGTTGCAGATCGATACGTAGGCAATTGTGGTCATAGTGCCAAAGTGTGAAAAAAAAGAACTTTGGGGGTTTAACATGAACACTCATCAGCAATATAACGTCGGTGTTTAGGAAAGAAAATATAAAGGCTAATAAGTTGATATACGACGAGTTTTAATTCAGTCCGGTTCACCAAGTAGATATAATATTAAAGGGTACAGGGAAAAAATGAGCCACATTTCTTATGGGAAACTTTTTTATTATTGATTTCACAGAAAATTTTATTCTTGATAAAAGTTGGTGCTTGGAAAAAAACTGATTTTGACAATGCTAACTAAGGATAAGTTATACAGGATATAATGATGGTTAAAAAACAAAAACTTTGGAATATCGGAATACCTTCTACAGAAAAAATAAAGCTCCTATTAAGTTAAAAATAAAAGTCAAATATAATTTTTTTCCAAAAGTGCACGTTGCGGAGAAAATCCATGTCAATTATTGAATAAACCTTCTTTTTCTTAATTTTGTCCTTATTTTTTTCAGCAACGACGCACTTTTGGAAAAAATGGTATTTTACTTTTATTTTTATCTTAATAGGAGCTTTATTTTTTCTATAGAAGGTTTTCCGATATTCCAAAGTTTTTGTTTTTTAACCATCATTATATCCTGTATAACTTATCCTTAGTTAGCATTGTCAGAATTAGTTTTTTTCCAAGCACCAACTTTTATCAAGAATAAAATTTTCTGTGAAATCAATAATAAAAGTTTCCCATAAGAAATGTGACTTAGCTCGTTTTTCCCCTGTACCCATCGGTATATATCGGAAGATTTTATTAGCAACCAAATCCAAATTGAAATAATTTTTAGGGTTCGTGCATAATATTCAGTAACCATATTAAGTGTACTTAGAATGGCTACAAGTTAAACAACCTACAGGGCAGGCATAGTGTTGCAGGTCGCAAGATATCTTGACTTGCTCGACTATTTCTTGGCGTGCCTTGCTAAGCAAGACAAGAAATTTTCAATTTCGTGCGAATTTCTTGCAAGCCTGTTTCTTGTTCTTGCTGTAAAACTCTTGCTATTTCTTGTTCTTGGATTATAAACAGAGGTTTTTTATGCTGTCGCTATATGAACAAGCGTTTGGGCAATTCCCCATAAATTGGCAACCCTGGTTGAAGCACAAATGCACACAAAAGTCCAGTGCATGTAGCGGGTGTTCACAAAATATACAATACTATACAAAAATTGGTCCGTAAATAGATCTGACAACGTCGCGCTAGACACGTCTCTAAAGCATCTTTAGTAACAGAAAACATAGAAATCGGTTAAATTCGGAGTCAGCCAGAAAGCTTATTATGCCTTAATTGATTAAACCCGTTGAAAAAGTCACAATAACATTATTAATATGTTTAGGTAATCGTAACCAACTAGGGATTTTTATGCGATAATTTTTTTTATTTATTCCGATAAGTTTTTACTTGTAGGTATTTGTATTTTCCCTGTTTAAGTTCCTACTTAGATTTTAGTTCCCTTTCAAAGAGCAAGGTAAGCTTCAAAAAAATTACGTTTTTTGTTACATTGGAAGATTACAGACGATACGACAAAATTAAATATTTAATAAAAATGTTTCCATATTTCTTTTTGTTTTGTTTTGTTTTATTTTTGTACCTGCTTCTTCAATGAAACGTTCTATTTAGGTACCAAACGTTAAGAAAGTTTTTTTTTTGTTGAGAGAGCTATATCACATTTTAAGATTACATTGGTATTGAATAAAATAAAATTAATGAAATATTTTTTCAGACCATGTTAAAAGCCAGACATCTATTTGAAACGAAAAAGTTTAACCGAATTTACAAAACGCGAGAGATACTAAAAATATATCATGTTTTGTATTTCACTCTAAAAACTTACTGCTATATTAATTCGAATTCTTTAGCGTGAGATCTTAATATATCTGCCTCTTTATTCTTGATTCTCTTGAGCCTTTCTCAATAAGTCGCCGCCTTGAGCTTTGTTCACCTACTATGGAATGAATTACTAGAACTCTGGGTCATCTGATCTATCCACGGAGATGAATATCGTCCTTATTACTTTTTACCATAAATTTTCATATGCTATGTCTTAAATTTCAACTTCGTAAGTTTACTGCACTTTCTTGCTTAATTTATAAATGTCTTTCAGAATCAAACTCATAATAGTTGGATGTCGCTTCGATCGAAAATAAATAAATTGTAGGACAAATAACATATTCTTTCTCGTCTTATTATAATACCCACTTAATATTTCGTTAGTAAATTACCATCAACGATCATTCCTTCTGCCACTTATTTTCCTAATTTTCGTTATATGTCCCTCATATGACTCATATAGGTACATTGTTTTCGCATGAAGATGCACGAACAATTTCGATGCGATATACTATATACAACGTTCCATATTTTTTGATGATGCTGGATCATTTTCACCTATGTTCTTCTCACTTCTTTTCTTATGGCAGTGATACACACACTAAAGGGGGTGTGTGCGAAGATACTGGTTGACACAGTTCTTGAATAGCTGTAGGTTATAATTTGGGTTAGTTTGAGTTAGATGTCCAGATGACAAAGAAGTCCTGTAAAGAGATGTTCTAGATGTTTCCAGTTGTACGACGGCGACGAACGGGTGTGCTCTTGCCATCTGTCGTGACTGTTTGACAGGCGTTGCTAGGGGGGATGAGGCGAGCTAAATCTTGGGAATATCTGCCGTGAAAATGTCTGTAAAACAGGAAGATCTCAGCTACATGTCTGCGTTGTTCCAGACTATGCAGATCCCGGGTCAACTCTCAACAACTCTCTTCTAAATGGAATCCATTAGCTTTAGGGGGTGCTTAGATGCGGCATCCTAGATATCTGAGCGATATTCTAAGCACGGTCTTATTTGCGCTATGATGTTAGCAATGTGGTCGTACCAAGACATATTGCTGTTGATCGAGACACCCAGTAGTCCGATTGACGAGGATGAAGAAATTGTTGATCCTGACATAATGATGTCAAAGCTCGCTGTATTGGTTTTCTTCGTAAACGTGGCTGCTTGGGTTTTGCTGCATTGAACTGGACCAAATTCATGTCGCCCCAGGTTCAGTTGGTGAAAGTATTGCGTCCTGCACTAATGGTGAATGTGTCTTAGATGTGACCCTTAACTGCAACGTGCAAAGATTGGTTCTTAAGGAAACTTGCAAACCAGCTGTAGAGAGATTCTAGCAGTCTAATGGACAGCAATTTGTTAAGCAATCGGTCATGCCAAAGTCAGTCGAATACCTTTGATATATCCAACGCAATCGCTCGAGATGGCAGGTATTCCGTCCGGTCCTGATGCCTTTTGCGTATCTAATTTTTTGAGGATTTTAAGAATGTTACGGTGATGAAACTTAACTTCTACCGTGGTAGTATTAACGTTGAATATGGTGGGGAGGGCATTGCACGTTTAAGGTAGAGTGCGATGAAAACATTTCGGTGATCATGTGTGGTTTTTACTTAGCGGTTCTCTGTGATGGCTGGAAAAGACGTTTTTGTAAAGGTATTGCTTAATGTCTTTACTACCGACCAAAAATTCCTGGAGCCATGGGGCATTGCAAAAGTTTAATCTGATTGTGTTTGTCCTTAGTTTCGTCAATCAAACGTTTGCATTCGTTTCTCGCTTCGGCATAATAATTGCGATTTTCAACGGTCTGGTTTTGCCGCCAGTACTTGTAGGCTTGATGTTTCCTACCTACAGCTCTTTCCTCTTTCGCATCTTCTGTCGAACCAGGGATTTCCTTCTGACGGTAACTTCGTATCGATTTCCTTGTGACGGTAACTTCATATCGATATCGTCAAGGTGATCAAATCCGAGAGACTGAGATGGGACGATCATGTTAAGAGGCAGGAAGACGACCGAGTTGTAAAATTGGTTTGGGAAGACCGAAATTGCGCTGGAGGGACAACGTGAGGGCGGATCTCCAGGTCTTAAACATGGACAATCCGAAACTCATGATGATGGATAGACAACAATGGAGGCAAATCATAAAGTCAGCCAATACCCACCCATGGTTGTAGATGCTACGGAGTAAGTAAGAGTAAGGTAACCATGGAATTTGGAATGTATGCTTCCTGAGGATGATACAGTATACGGTATGAAAAATATTTCGTCTGAGCAACGGAGGTTTTATCTGAATGTCTACCACTAAACGCCGCTGTAGCTTGTGGAACACATTAAGTTTCAGCTCAATAAAAAACGTGATTTGGTCTTACTCACTCGAAGTGTATAATATTCTGGATATTAGTCGATTTTTTTAAATTGCAATAATACTAGTCACTTGATTTATCATAGCATTCATAGCTATCTATAATGGCAAGTCCTAAGGGATAACCTACATAAACCCAATTTTTTTAAATCCATTCAATATCCCGTTATTAAGTTTGCCTTTTATTTACTTAGTATGTTCAAGCAATTGATTTCACGATAATTTAAAATACTATCTTTAGATCTAACGCATAATAATGAAAAATTGGGAAATACGAATATCTTTTTAATGAAATTGGATTGTTTTCTCTTTTAGTTAGGCATATTTTTAATTTAAACCCTATTGATGGGACGAAGAAATCTAGCAAGATATCAAAGATAACCAAATCAAAGTACGATAAAATGATATTTAAAGAAGCACAAGCTCAGGTAAGAGAAACAAATAATTTAAAAGAAAAATAGATCATGGGGACAAAGCTGCAACAGAATAAACTGCTATCTGGGACGAACAAAAGTAGCGATAGCTGGAAACTTCTAAAATCACTATATCAGAACAAAAAAAAAATGATATCCCTCAAACCACAAAAAAATGGGATGAGTACTTTGATAAACTGCTGAAAGACGACCGACGGGACTTCACTGAAAGGGAAGAGTCAGAGTATACGTTTCGGCATCTCCGATCGGGATCAATGTAAAAGAAGTAACGGATGTATGTAAGACCCTAAAAAACAAGAAGGCATCAGCAGAATTGATCAAGTACAGACCTCAGAAGCTATACGAACATCTAACGAGACTCTTTCAAGACTGCATTAATAGTGGGGACTATTGAAAGATTAAGTAAAAATCATCCGAACCGAATGCTGACACTGGACTCCGAGATAGATCACAGTTTCTCAATTGTGTGCCTATGATCGTATGGCATTCATCTAAAAGATCTTTACATTATTGCTTTAGAGAAGAAATGAAAAATAAAAGCTTATTTCATATAAAATTGCCACGATAATATTAGAACCACCTATACGTATTTCACTGTAATAAAGAGGATCCACCTGATTAATCCAGAAAAATATGCGAAGTGGTTCCATTTATAAATCAAAATCATTTTATTATAATTTTAATATTTGTGATAATTTTAAACGTATTCGGACTACAAAACCTGGAAGTCGAACTCGTCCTAACTTAAAGCTACTAATTTTGTCATTTTTATTGTTTTTGAGATATTGCCATTTTCTAAAATAAAAAGCCATTCTTTAATGGAGCAGTAAACTCATTAATAATAATTGTTTGCAAGTGAATTCGAGAACGCAGCTGTTCCAACTGGCCCCGAGGAACAAAAAGGGGAACTTTTTATAACATCTTTTGTTACGCCGTCTTTTGTTCGTGGGCGCGCAGGTAGCCGAAGGAATGCAATCCCGATCCAGTCGTCGTGATTCTATAAACACTGCGCGGGTGTTGGAAATTAACATTTATTTTGTCAGCTTCGTTTGAGCCCGAGACGTTCAAGATTGAAAGCGTTTCCGCTCTATTCTTTGTTTGGATTGAAACTGTTTTAGGAACATCGGTTCTTTCTTTACCTAGCAAATACCGCGTACAATATTACTTCTATATCATGTCACATCAGATTTGCTTCCACAAAACATAAAAATATAAAAAACGAGTAAAAGAGCTGTATTCTATCATAATTTAAATTTTTTATCGGCATTATTGGATGAATAATTAATTGCAGAATCGAATTTCGTAGAAAGCATGAAGGGCGGGATTAAGATGGCTGCAAAGAGGAGTGATATATCCATAATAATAGATGATAATATGTCGTTGTATCATTTTCAGATAGCATTTGGATATGAAAGCCTATATTTGAGTTTAGAGTTTCTACAACCGAGGATGGAATATAGGTTTAGTGTTAGTATTGCTAAAGATTTATATGTATATTGTTTGGTAGACGATTAAGACTAGAATTTCTTAAGCCCATCTGCAGTTTTTGTTATTAAACTTTCATTGGCCCTGAAATATTCTAGATCAATCGCTATCCGGCCCTTTTACTGTTTGAGACTAATTTGAGTGACGTTAAACAACTATACAGGCGAATTGACCTTTGCTTTGACAAGAAGGTGATTTTTAGGGCCAGTTATCAAATCTAAAAGTCGATATTATGACTGATAATCTAAAAATTACTTTTTATTTCTAATACTCCTGAATTTTCCTAGGATTTTGAAAGTGCAAAAACTAGCTCAGAATTTCCTAAAATAATTAACACCTCACTTCCCAACAGTGCTGCGACAAACATAACACCGGTGTCAAATAACTAGAACTCATGGTATTTAATATAATACTTAAAGTCCGGAAGCTGCACATGAATGGAATATTAAATGATATGACGTTGTTAAGGCATTTGGGAGAATTTGAGTTAGAACTTTTAATTTATACTGTCTTAGTAACGATAGACTTACCTTTAACATGCTGGCAAGCCTACAGTTAACCTTTTAACCTTGAAAGAAATTATGCATCCACGCCCAATATGTTTCTATTTCTAACAAAAAGATCGTTATTGAGCTCTTTTTCGGGCATGCTAGAAACTTAAATATCTATTTTCAACTAAAAATATGCTATAAAACGTCAAATTATAATATCAAAGCCAAGTGTGATAATGATCTTATACTGAGTTGCATGTCCGCCTCGCTTCCATGACAATGCAGTTTTTTCGTATCGATTAGTATTGATCTATATAACTCTACCTTGGAGGAATGAGGAAATATTTTCGGAGTTTGTTTTTATGAATAATTAGAAAAAACTTTGAGGAACTAGTATGACTTACATCAAAGAAGCCGTCAGAATAATATGGGCAAGAATACGTTGGAAAATGAGTAGTAAAGTGTATTCAGAAATATTAGAAACCGACAAAAAATGTTGGGCAGGTATAAATTTACGGGACGGGATGATGAGACTTGTCCGCATTACTTTGCAAATTCAGGTAAAATTTTAAATATTAAATAGCCAGTTTAAATTGTGTCTTTAGTCATAGAATTTTACAAGCGGTTATTTCGTATTTCATTTGCTACCGTACATAATAATAATTATTAAGAAATGTGACGTTTTTGGAGCTCTAGTGAGAAAGTGAAACAAATCGAAAAGTGCGTCTATCGACAGATGCTAAAGAAATTATTAAGAACGTGTTTCTATCCCTTAATGAGGCGAGGTAATTTGTGCCTTAACGGAAACCATTTCCACGGTGTGGAAAATTACGCAAAAGCCCATTTTAGAATGCAAAAATAGAAGTGGTTAGAAAGTTGGACCGTGGTGATGAGGGCATTATACGACGAGAAATCTGTAAAATGTATAAAGACCAATATGTTCGAACTTTAGACAATATAATGAAAATACTTGGAAGAGATGAAACCAGAATTAAATGCTCAAGAACAACTTTGTGGAAGTACATCCAAGGAATGGGATTTAAATTCAAAGAGTTCTAGAATTCTAATGGAATCCAGACGTCTTCAAGAATCATGGGGGGAAATATTTGAGCGAAATCAGCGACTACAGAACACCAAAAGACCAATAATTTATTTAGATAAAAAATGGTTTGAGACCGAGGATACCCCAACTCGTTGATGGGACGATTCTAGCGGTAAGTGTGTGACACGTGCGCCGTCCAACTATAATAAAATAATAACAATTTTTCATGCTAGATCTGAAAACGGGTTTATGCCGAATGCTTTATCTCCCTCATCCAAAAACAATACAGACTCTTGTGTTATCATAGTAGACAATTAAACAAAGTAGCTTGTTCAAACGATCCAAAAGCCTAAATTCAAGATTGTATGTACGATAATGATATATATTTCATGAAAACTATATAAAAAAGGTTTATTGGAAGTGCTTAGAAGTGTGTCTATTAAAAAACAATAATATTGCGATGAACTTGCGCTGTATATTCAACCCCATTAGGTCAAATATGGCACCAACTTAAAGCAGAAATTCATCGTAATAATATTTTTTTGGTTTTCCCGCACTAGTGCGACAGCATTTTTCCGCACGTAATATTTGAAAATTAGCCATATCATATGATACATATCTCAGAGTACGTAGCAGGCTTAATGCATTTCGTTTTGCTTAGATGCCAGGTTTCTAGGATACTAAGAACGCTTAAAGCCGAGAATAACAACCGCAGAGAAGCGACAACACAAATCCAGCTCAAAAATTTGGAGTGGGAGGTAAACCGGCCAACTGTCATCTCCACGTGCTTGTCAGTTTAGTTTAGTCCGAGATTTGTTTAGTACAGTCGTCGGCGACGAAATTTTTGCGTTAACGCCAGTTTCCTTTGGTTTATTATTGAAGTGACTTCTTAAGCGACGGTAAAGTCAGAAAAAATAAAACGCTTATCAAATTGAAACGCTTTTCAAAGTGAAACGCCCCTTTAATTAAGCATGTTCCAGTATAGCTAGAGGGCTGAAATTTTTAGGACATGTAGCCGGGGTAAAATAACGATCCTGGATGAAAACTGGACCCCCCCCCCGTTCGGCCAGGAGAGGGGGAAGAAGAAAAAAACTAAAATAATTCATTTCGGTAGAACGGGAAGCTATGGGGTCAATTTTTTTATGGTAGGTGCGCCTCCTGGGGGGGGCTACCTTTGACCATATGGGGGAAGGGGCTCTAATTTAATGGGGGATTTTGGGGAAAAACATTTTTTACCGATCTCTGCAACGGAGCCTCGAATCGAAAATATGACGAGTGATGACCCCGTATCACGGGGTCATCAGTGGGGTGGGAATTATACCCACACCTCCCCGGATATTAAAATTGATTATAACGTATCGGAACCGGTTCAAATGACTAAAATAAGTTGAGACTAAGTAAAACTAACCGAAAGTTGATTGGACGACTAACCCAAATTAACCAAATCTATTGAAATTGATTATAACTTATCGGAACCGGTTCAAATGATTAAAATAAGTTGAGACTAAGTGAAACTAACCGAAAGTTGAATCGACGACTAACCTAAACTAACCAAATCTATTAAAATTGATTTTAACGTATCGGAATCGCTTCAAATGACTAAAATAAGTTGAGTATAAGTGAAACTAACCGAAAGTTGATTGGACTACTAACCCAAACTAACCAAATCTATCAAAATTGATTATAACGTATTGGAACCGGTTCAAATGACTAAAATAAGTTGAGACTAAGTGAAACTAACCGAAAGTTGATTGGACGACTAACCCAAACTAACCAAATCTATTAAAATTAATTTTAACGTATCGGAACCGGTCCGGATGTAAAAAGTCAATCAGTTACACGTACTAATAACATATGTCAAAAGAAACAAATAATTATGTATATACGAATATGTTATGATGGATATATTGTTGTAATATCATTGTAATATGTCAAAATGTATGTTAAAATATTGTAAATTCATTCCTTATTAAAATACGACTATGTACGATTCTGTCAATCAAACGTTTTAAGAAAATGTCAAATGTGGCAGATGAATATATTCGTCAATATTTCCCTTAATATAACAGATATCGAAAAAATTGTTTAACAAAAAATTTGTATTTTTCGATGCTCTATCGTTTTGAAATAAAATATGACACGTACAACTGTTACATTTGAAAGTTACAGCTGTCAAATTTGTTCATATTAATCTGACATATACCAAAATACATTGTTAACATTTTGACATATATTTTTAATCATTAAAAAATGTTAGCTAATTTTATGTTACATATTATGGGTTAATATGACAGTGAGAGATGTTACATAATTTTTTATTTTTTTACCGCTACTTTAATATCGTCATTTGACATATGCCATATGTCTAAATTATTCATTAAATATATATTATTATGACGATCTTCTTAAATTAGCCCATTGTTTTATGCTAACTGTTTGTGTAAATGTGAATATGCTTAACCAATATTTCTCTGTCTTTTCAATTGTATAGTATTACGCTATATTTTATATGATAACAACCATATATCAACTTGACACATGAAAACAATGAAAAAATTTTATAAAAGAACACGATATATGCTTCAGATATATTTTCAATTATCTATAGAACAATGACAGTTGGAATGAATTGGTTTGTGCAGAAAAATATGTTTTGAATTTTTCTACAATATATCTTAATACTTTTTTTCGATAGGACCTTTAATAACAAAGTTATTTCGAATAAATCGTAAATGAATCAAACTTTTTCGGTTTCCTATTGTATTTCATTAATTTTTTCTCACTTAATTATGAACTAAACAGAAAAAAATATACATTTTTTGTCAATTACCGATTTTTTATTTAGAAGAATTCGAACCTTTTTCAAAAATGTTATGAGAGAGAGGCGCAGACGCATGTCTGCATCCGTTACGTCAAAGATTTAGTGAATGTTTGAGCCCAACGAAGATATGGTATTTTTAAGCGAAACATACCAATATGGTGATCATCCACCTTCTTTACTTGTTTTAGTTTCGGACCCTATTGCATTGCATTCTTTAATGATTAAAAATATATGTCAAGATATAATACTTAAATATTTCAAAATGTTAACTATGTATTTTGACATATGTCAGATTAAAATAAACAAATTTGACAGCTGCAACTATCAAATGTGACAGTTGCACGTGTCATATTTTATTCCCAAACGATAGAGCATCGAAAAATACAAATCTTTTGTTAAACAATTTTTTCGATATCTGTTATATTAAGGGAAATATTGACGAATATATTCATCTGTCACATTTGACATTTTCTTAAAACGTTTAATAAGGAATGAATTTACAATATTCTAACATACATTTTGACATATTACAATGACATTACAACGATATATCAATCATATACAATACACATCATTATTTATTTCTTTTGACATATGTTAATAGTACGTGTAACTGATTGACTTTTGGTTAGTTTGGGTTAGTCGTCCTATCAACTTTCGGTTAGTTTCACTTAGTCTCAACTTATTTTAGTCATTTGAACCGGTTCCGATACGTTATAATCAATTTTGATAGATTTGGTTAGTTTGGGTTAGTAGTCCAATCAACTTTCCGTTAGTTTCACTTATTCTCAACTTATTTTAGTCATTTGAGGCGGTTCCGACACGTAATAATCAATTTTAATAGAGTTGGTTAGTTTGGGTTAGTCATCGATTCAACTTTCGGTTAGTTTCAATTAGTCTCAACTTATTTTAATCATTTGTACCGGTCCCGATACGTTATAATCAATTTTCATAGATTTGGTTAGTTTGGGTTAGTCGTCCAATCAACTTTCGGTTAATTTCACTTAGTCTCAACTTATTTCAGTCATTTAAAGCGGTTCCGATACGTTATAATCAATTTTAATAGATTTAGTTAGTTTGGGTTAGTCGTCGATTCAACTTTCGGTTAGTTTCACTTATTCTCAACTTATTATAGTCATTTGAAGCGGCTCCGATACGTTATAATCAATTTTAATAGATTTGGTTAGGTTGGGCTAGTCGTCGAATCAACTTTGGGTTAGTTTCACTTAGTCTCAACTTATTTTACTTATTTGAGCCGGTTCCGATACGCTATAAACAATTTTAATAGATTTGGTTAGTTTGGATTAATCGTCCAATCAACGATAACGAAAACATAAATCATCTCGTGATGCGACCTTGAAGAATCACTCTCATGAAACCAAAGAAGTATTCGCTTCAAAAAGGTTAGAACGCGACAAATCAGTAAACTCTGAGTTAAACCGTTAAATCCTAAAAGATAACTTATTCATAATACATTTCTAATAAAGTAAATAATAAACATGTAATTAATTACATGTTTTATCGGTGTATAGCATTTCTTTTCCCTTCATTACATTTATCTCAGTGTATTAAACCGGCCATCTGTCACATATGACAGATTGAACTTGGCTCTCCAACTTCAAAGGTGCCGACGGGTTTTGTCGCTTCTCTGCGGTTGTTATTCTCGGCTTAAAGTCACAATTACTAGAAACTAACAAACTGACATTTCGCCATTATTATTATTTATTTTATATGTGCGTATTTTCCGCAATATTGCATTATTAGAATGAATTTAAGTGAATTTGACAATCTGGCCATGAAAGGCGGAGTTCCAGAATATATTATGAGCGCAGCAAAATAAGTAGATTTGGATTTGCTTCCAGAAAAATCCAAAGTCAGGTACATTGAAGAATACGAAAAGTTTATCAAATGGTGCGCCGACAAGAAAATTAGCAGCATTAGTATAGAAGGAGTGCTTCTAGTTTACTTTCAAGAAATTTCAAAGAATTTTCAACCTTCTACAATGTTGAAATCTATGCTAAAAATTAAGAAAAATGTTGACATTAGCAGGCATTTTAAATTGATTGCTTTTTCAAAAAAGAAAATGGTAGGTTTTAGATCAAAAAAGTCTAATTTTAATCCGCGAACATGTTGAAAAATTTTGAAGCATTGCTCCTGACGATACCTATTTACTAATCAAAGTCACAACTATAATTGGAACCGCTAGAGCATGTAGGCGTGAATAATTGACTTATCTATTGTGTTAAGACGTAGTCAAACAAGAAGATTTGTTTCTAGTGAAAATACCAGCAAGAAAAAAGTATTAATTTAATCAAGAAATACATGTCTGGATATTACTAATTTGAAACGTCTCGGGGGATGGCACTCGACAAAAGTTGCAGAATCATATGTGGACGAATCCATGGGGAACAAAAAGGCATACCCAACCAAATTCTATGTTCTAAAAGAGAAAATGCCTTCCTGCCTTCTGCAAGTTTCGCGTATGAAATTGGTACTATTGCTGACAACAATGGACCAGTGAATCAGCACCAGTATGACAAGTTAAGAAGAAAAAGTGTCAACATTATTGCCAACACCAAAGAGGCTAACCATCAAAATGCTCCCAATTTAATTAATAATGCTTATAATTGTCAGTTTTCAGTTACCTGCCATGTTAATTACAACAAAGAATATTTTGTTTTAAACAGTTTTCTATAGCTCTATGTAGTTAGTACCTTTTTCCAAATAATTAGTTACTTTTAAACATACAATAGTTTGTTTGTTATAGTTTAATAAAAACTGGTAATTTAATACTACGAATTATGTACTTATTTCCGCACGTTTCTGTAGAAAAACTATTGTAAGTACCTAAAACTGGCGAAAAAGTTTTTTTTGCACTCGACTGTCTCGTGCGGGAATATTAATTGTCCACACTTGTTAGGTAAATAGCTATTACCTACACTTAATTGTAGTGGATTAACTTTAATTGGTAGAAAAAAATTTCTGAAAATACTGGGAAAATTGGGTAAAACATGTAAAGGAAGTTAATGTCTATCTTAAAAATATGACAGAGAAATTATTGGTTATTGATCTAGATGACAGTAGCGATAGTGAAACAGATTTAGTTTAGTAATATAGAACTTAGTGTTAACTAAGTATTTATACCTATGTATATATTGCAATGTGTTTATATTATTATCGTGTGTTATTTAATTTAATATAAAAAAAAATCAAGTCTAGCCTGTCAACTTGTTTCCTGCGAAAATTACAATTACATTTAAAAATAAACCTTACTGCGGACCTGAACGGATTTCTGTTTGTCATTATAACCAAACAGCAGTTTTCGTCACTCCAATACCGACAATTTTATTTGTTAACATTTCCATTAAGAAAAAATTAACATTCATCGCTGAAACAGATATTCGGTAGAATATTAGGGATGGCGTTGACTTGAAGACTCATGAATGCACAAAACTCTATTCTTCTATCAAAATCATCATCATAGCGTTCTTGAAGTATCTGCATTTTGTATGGATGGAGTTTATGCATTTTCAGTGCTTTTCTTACAGTCTCGTGTGATATTCCTGTCTGTTCTGCTACTGTCAGCAAGGAGTTGGTGAGCTCTGCAGCAAATAATCCCAAAACCTCAATTTGGGCTCCTTCAAGGTTATTTCTTTTTCTATTACTCACCGACCTAGTTTCGGAGAACTTTGCCACAAAATCCAGCACATATCTGTGACTTACTTCACGATTTCGATTTCTTTCATTGAAAACCAATGCCGTCCTTCGTGCGCACTTTCTAACTTCTTCATAAATGAAAATAACTTCAGTTCTTGAGGAGAATAAACCATTCTCACACTCTATGCACTTAATAAAAGTTATCACTGAACAGCCCAACAAGCAAAAACGAATTAACAATAATATTCCTGTTTTGGCTTCATCTTTTAAATTTGCTGACCTTGTTTTTCTTTTGTTAAAAAACAACTTATTTTTTAGAATTTGTTGACTGAATAGCAAGGCTTTTTGTGGAATTTCAGTGATAAGACATCGAATGAACGCCCCAGCATGCAACAAGGTCATTTTGATATAAATATTTTTCAGGCCATCAAATTAGACCAAAAAAGAAAGCATTAAAATAATAAAATGAAGCAAACAGTAGGTAATTTGGTCGCTATGGAGGCATTTCCCGCATATTGTTTGATACCTACCATACGATGTGAAACTGAAATTAACATCCATTCTCTTTATAATCAACACATTTGCCCGAAACTTTTTTCAAAGTAGCCGTTAGTTTGTTTTATGTGCCCAAAACAAACATGTTTTTTAACCTTTCTAAGAAAGCATGTTACCATTCAACCTTACTTTTGATTGCACTGCATTCAGGTCAACAACGAGCTCAAATATAATTTGAAAAGCCTGGAAATCGATCCGTTTGTCTATTTCAGAAAGTTGATCTCGGCCTTCAATCATTTAATGTTAATAATGTTTCAAATAAATCTATTATCCATTTTTATCCGTTTTTCCTACATTTCCAATCTTACTAAAATAGCATAGTAATAGGACAGTAATCCTTACATGTTTTTAATTATACTTATTACATCAGTACGCGATACTCGAGTGTCACTTTTGGAATGTGGGCAGAAATCAATTAAATCCAAAGGAGATTAGGCACCGTCTCGTTAACTATCATAATAGGTCTTAGTTATATATTCATCTAGCACAGGGATGAGCAACATTTTTTTTTAAAACGGACCAGCTACAAACTGGAAAATAATGTGCATCATTTCTAAATTTAAATTAGCATGCCTAGGATACAATGAGGATGCGAGGTCCTGTAGGAATTCTATGTAAAATCTTTGAAGGGCCGCATGCAAAAGTGTGGCGTGGGTTGCTCATCCCTGAGCTAGGGGATGTCAAATAACCATTGAAAATCCACCTAATACGCTATTTTGGATATTTTACGCTGATGTATGGGAATTTCCGTTATTATTGAGTGCATGTTATTGATGCTCTACCACACTCTTATTATATTAATTGCTTATTTCTTATATTACAATTATCAAATTACATTACATAAAAATTCAATATGCATTATTTTTCATATATATTATTATCTTGTTCCTTATGGGTATCCAACATTTTGCAGTGTGCACTATACGAGTTCCAGTGGTAACTACCCCGGTATACCACTGTTAAATTACCCTGATATATTAAATTCTAAGAAAGAACCACGTTAGAGGTACCCTGCATCCGCCTAAAGAATTGTCCACTCATTCACGTTTCGCAGATCCTTGAATGGTTTCATTTTTACCTGAGCGGAGCAAAGAGTGCTTCAAATTAGTGATTTATATGTTTCTATAGAAAGGAAGAAGATTCGGAAATAAGAACAAGGTACCAGGTGAAATGTGATATGCAGATATTGGGACAAAATGTCAAATAATATACAAATATTTGCAATAGTAGAAATACCTGAAGGAGACGTCGTGAATATGAAAGGAAGATTTAATTGCTATCCGCGAGTTAGGATTTGTTTGTAGAACGTAACAAGTTTTAAGTCCAAAATCAGTAATTTTCAATGTAATATAAGACAGCTAGCTTCAGAGATATTTAAAAAAAATTAACTCACTTACCCTGATTAGTACATAATATATCATGCATGCATGCAGAAAATTATTAATTTAATCCCAGCCTGGCAGTCTAACACCTATAATTTAAATTCTTCAAATTAGTTCATTGGTTTATAAAATAGTAAAGAATGTGCAAGTAAAGGCTCAACCATATAATGGGAACAGTATGGGAATCAGGTTTAAAAATATTAATTCAGAAACTTTAGCTTAGGTACAACATTTTTTAAATTTAAAAAAATAGTACATATTTCTAAATTTTAAGCATGTTTAGTTAGAGTCGATTATTTTCATGAATCCTATCTCGTTGCAAAATCATCAACATATGTTGATCTTTACTTACAAAGTGAATAAACGTGCTTAAAAATTAAGTTTTCATATTCTAAATTTCTATAATATTGTTTTGACAAATGATTTTTTTTTCGAATTTCAGCCTACGAATCAGCACCATGCGAGTATGGACCAATACTGACCTCTGTTGGACAGGTCAGTAGTAGTATTTTTTAAGCACGTTTATTTTTAGTATGGATGCATCTAATTACGTTGCTTTTGTAAAATATATATAGCTTTTAAAACATATTAAGTATATTGTTGCTATTATAGATATGAAAGTCTATATGAATGCGGCCGCTTTCGTAAAAAAACAAGCGTTTATGAGTATGTAATAATTAACAATTACAATAGTTTCCGACGATAATGTATTGAAATGAACTATATTTTAGGGTGTTCATTTATATTTTCACCCCCACCTAGAGGCTTAGTTACAAGTAGTAGGTAAAAGGTGTAAATACAAAAGTTTTTTGCCTACCATCTTTTGAGACTATCCGATAAAACAATTGCCCATCACCTAGAGCGGGGAAAGCAGAACTTCTCATTTTTAAATAGAACACCCTGTATATTTTTAGCAATAGATTTTTTTCCTTAATTCAAAAATATATACTTTGTAACTTTTTACTTTTACCGTTTGCGAAATATTTAACTTAATTAAACTGTTTTAATTTGATTAGAATTAACTATTGAGGTAAGTTACCTTTTAATCTATCATACTGATAGATTTTCATATATTTCATTCATTCGAAAATAGTATGGGATACACGAAAAACACGAAATAGTTCGCTTGTTTTATTCAACCAATAACAACATAAGACGTGTTCAAGCTGAGTATAAACAAACATTTTCTGGAAAGAGAACGCCTTGCAAAAATACAATAAAAATAGAATTAAAAAAAAAACGTGAAAAAAAAAGAAGCGGGTTGTAATAGAAAACAAGGAAGAAATTCTAGGCATTCTGCTTTACTTTGAAGGTAATTTATATGATTATGGGAAACAAATTTAATAATAAACAGTAATTTTCCTTTTAAGAACATCTTGAGAATTCAATTCATGATCCTACCCCATATTTAAATAAATATGTATATTGGAAAAATTTAAGGCACACTAAAAAAATATAAATATCATCCGTACAAATTTTTACCTGACTAACAGACAATGAGAAGATTATTAGATACGAATATTGCTTAGAAATTATTAGGGATATCGAAAATGATCATAATCTCCTAAACAAAATTTTATTTGCCAACCAGGAAACCTTTACAACAGAGGGTATGTTTAATGGAAAAAATAAACATTACTGGGCTGGGGAAAATACCGATAAAATCCAGGAAGTCAAGATTCAAGGAGGTAGGTAGGGACATGTTTGCTGTGGCATGCTCTGTAATAAAATTGTAGGACCAATACTTTTTGAGAGAACTTCCTACAAAATGAGATTGAACATTTATTAGAAAACCTCTGCAGCAATATAACAGTGTAATTTGGCATCAAGATGGTGCACCTCCGCATAATGTAGGAATAGTAACCGCATATCTCAACAACAAATAAATATAAATTCCAGATAGGCAGACAGGGCACACTTAGATGGGCACCCAACAGTCCAGATCTTAGCCAATTGGATATGTTTTTAGGGGGCTACCTAAAAAACAAAGTCTATTATGAGAAACCAGTAAACTGGGAGATCTTAAAATCAAGTTTTTTGCCATAAGTAGCAAATTATTGCACTGAGAGGTTTAAAAACGGTATTAGTTTGGCGTACCTGATGTGGACAAAGCTGTCGATGCCCTAAATTATTTAAAAGTTTCTAGAATTTATTAAAATCAATTGTTTTGCTATAAGTAGCCAATTATTGCTCTGAGCGATTTAAAAACCATATGAGTTTGGGTTATCTTGAGTTAGTTGGGGTTAGTTTGGGTTAGTTTGAGTTAGTTTGGGTTAGTTCAACGTGAAATATTGTCACTAAATATCAAAATATAATTTTTGAAGCTATAAATAGTAAGTAAGGATATAGAAATATTTTGAACCGTAGGAATAATAATGGTAGTAATGTTCAATGTTCATATTTTGAACCATAAGAATAATAATGGCAATAATGTTCAAAATTTATTCAGTAGGTTTATGTTATTATAACTTTTTTCTTTCACGAAATTGTTTAATAATATTTTTTATTGCATTTTTGCAAGGTATTTTTCTTCCGGGAAATATTTGTCTATACTCAGCTTGAACTCGTCTTATCATATTATTATTTGAATAAAACAAGCGAACTATTTCGTGTTTTTCTGCCTCTGAGTATCCCATACTATTTTCGAATGAATGAATTATTAAAAGCTAACTTACCTCAATAGGTAATTCTAATCAAATTAATATAGTTTAAGCTGAAATATTCCACAAACGGCAAAACTAAATAGTAACAAATAATTATATATTTTTAACTTCAAGAAAAAAGATCTATAAGCTGAAAGTATTTAGCATGGTCCATTTAAAAAAAAAAATGTAAGTTGTGCTTTCCCCGCTCTCGGTGATGAGCGATTGTTTCATCGGCTATTCTCAAAAGATAATAAGCAAAAAGACATATAACGTGGGTATTTACACCTTTTACATACTACGTGTAATTAAGCTTCTAGGTGGCGGATCAAAATAAATATAGGGTGTCCCAAATTCGAGCCTCATCATTGGGATTTCGGAAACTAGAAGAGATACGAGGTCGGTTAAATGGTGGCAAAGTTGCGCAGTTTGATGCTGATCAAAATGTCGCCTTACAAGTTTGAAAATTCCGAATACTTCCGAAGATTTTTAGAAAAAACCGAATATTCGCGATTTCGTTTTAATTTTTTTATGACTGTATTTGAATAGACATAACAAAATAAATTTCACATTTTCATTGCTACTTTTTCTGTTCTTCAAGATGGTGTTATCAGATTTTCCAGCCGACGTTTTGTCTTTGAGCAGCCATCATCAACTTTGTTTTTTTAAATACGGCTGCATTTTCCATAAGAATTCATGTGATTCACACAGAGACAGAAAATAGATTTTTAATAGGATTAAAAGCAAAAACCTTTTTTTACGCATTAACGCTTTGAACAAAGAAAGCTTAAAAAGTAACATAAGAAGTGGTTAATAAAGAATATAATTATTAAAGTGTCAACCCTCAAACCATAGGCTCTAGGCTATATTTTTAGCAATTTACCCAAGTAAATAGTTGCGTGGGATTAGATTTGGAACATATAATACATTTCACATTCTCATTGTTGTATCGCATTTTTTCGAAAAAATTCATTTTAATGATTTCCTGGTAAGATCTTACCAAAAATCTGTTTTCTGTCTCTCTCTAACACAAGAGTTCTTATGAAAAATGCCATTAATATGAATTTTTCGATAAGGTGCGATACGTCATTGATTCTGGGACCTTAGAAGCTCTTAATCCAGAGCCGTATTTAAAGAAACAAAGTTGATGATGGCAGCTCAAAGACGAAACGTCGGTTTGAAAATATGATAACACCATCTTGTAGAAAAGAAAAAGTAACAATGTGAATGTGAAATTTATTTTGTTATATCTATTCAAATAAAGTCATAAAAAAATAAAAATTAAATGGCGAATATTCGGTTTTTCCAAAAATCTTCGGAAGCGTTCGGAATTTTTAAACTTGTAAGGTGGCATTTTGATCGACATCTAATTGCGCAACTTTTCCTCCATTTAACCGATTTCGTATCTCTTCTGTTCCCAAGATCCCAATGATGTGGCTCGAATTTGGGACACCCTGTACAGATCTTTGATTATATTTACGAGGCTCCTGGAGCCTTTATTTTTAAAAATAGAAAAAGAGTTTTACACCAAAATTGTAGGTTTTTTCGATATTATCTTTTGAAATTTTCAGGATAAAGAATATCGCAGCAAATTTATAGTATGATTCTTGAACCGTGAGATTATAAAATTCTCTTCCTTTTTCTTGGGTATATGTTTAGATAATGACAAAAACATTTTATTTCCTTAACATTTCGTCCATTCTCAAAAGTTACATTTATTAGCCTAAAATATGAATAAAAATTCGACACAGTTTCCATTAGGTTACAATAGACATACCCAAATATAATAGTTAAAATGATTTAAAATGTATTTTTGATACGCACCTTGAAATTAAATGGCATTTTTATTGTTGCTAGTTATGAGCAATCTGGCACATTAATGGTCGAAGGAACGTGTATGATAGCCGATGTTAATTTTTTCTATTTTGATATTTTTTTTCTTTATCTATATTGATTGATGTATAGTTGTCACTATAGAAAATCTATGCACACTTTGTTATATTAAGAGGATTAGCTAAAAGTGTGAGAGTATGATATTGAGAGCGTATACCTATGTTTAATTTAATTTATATAAGAATGAGATTATTGACTCAAATTTCTAACATACGCTCTGTCGTTTACTGCATTTGGGTTCCTTCTTATTTTCTATCATTTCCTTCATAGCTAATTTATGATAATTATTTTCATTGTTTTAAATTTTAGTGTTGTCATAATTAAAAGTATGTTTTTAATTTTTTATGTATTTTGATAATGCAGTAGAAGCATTTTTCTGTAAATGTATGTCTATTTAACCTGTTTGTAAGTAGTTGGCATGTCATTTCGATACTTTAGAGCAATTCATGCAGGATATTGAGTAAACCACATTTGATTTTTTTATAAGTTTGGCGTTTTGCTTTTTAACTGAGTTAACAGAGAATTATGAGCTTTGTAACATACTGTAATATTATCTTTCCCCAGACTGTATTTAATTTTTTCAGGTAGACAACTTGTAGACGGTAGAGCTACATATTTTTTTGATCATCTGGATTTTCTTTTTTACCCTTTAATACTGTTTTTTTTTATTGTAATATTTATATGTTCTTTTTTTAAATATTTGATTTATGTCACTTAATTGAAAATTGTTTGTCAGTAAGACTTCTCTGACCTTCCTTAAAGCTTCACGTTTGTATTCGGGGGAGGTTAATGCTATTGCCCTATCTGTTAGACCAATAATTATCACATTTAATTTTTGGTATTTAGGGTGATTGGAATTATAATTTTGGTATCTGCCAGACCATGTTGGTTTAGTATACCAATTGGTTAAAATTTTATTGTTTTTCGAGTTAAGGTCATATCTACGAAGTCTGTATTGTTGAATTTCAGAAGTAAACTGCAATTTTTGGTGGTAACCATTGAAACCAATAATCACTTCATCGTTCAATATATTTCCGAATTTTACCAACAATTAAATGGTTGTGCAATGGGTTCACCCATTTCTTTCACTATAGCCCAGTTAGTCATGGAGTTTATGGAGGAAAATGTAATAGAAAAGCTAAACTTTAAATTGGTTTTTTTAAACGTTTTGTGGACGATTGCTTGTTGGCCTTACCGAAAGATAGGACCGATTAAGTGATTACTGGCTTCAATGGTTTCCACCAAAAATTGCAGGTCACTTCTGAAATAATTGAACAAAACAACATTATTCACTTCTTAGATATGATCTTAACTCGAAAAACAAAGAAGTTTTGACCAAATGGTATACTTCACCAACATGGGCTGGAAGATGCCAAAATTATATTCCAATCACCCTAAAACGCAAAAATTAAATGTGATAATTGGTCTAACAGGTAGGGCAATAGCATTAATCTCCTCCGAATACGGACCTGAAGCTTTATAGGAAGGTCAGAGAAGTCTTACTCACAAACAATTTTTAATTAGGTGACATAAATCAAATGTTTAAAAAAATAACATAGAAATATTACAATAAAAAAACTGTATTAAGGATAAAGAAAAAAGAAATCTCAGATGATCAAAAAATATGTAGCTCTACCGTATACAAGTTGTCTATCTGAAAAAATTAAATACAGTTTAGCAAACATAACATTACAGTATGTCACAAAGCTCATAACCGCCTTGGTTTTCTATTTACCCTATTAGCAAAACGCCAACCTTTAAAAAATCAAATGTGTTTTACTCGATACCCTGCATGAACTGCCCTAAAGTATACATCGGAATGACCTGCCAACTACTTAAAAACAGGTTAAATGGACATAAATACACAAAAAACGCTTCTACTGCATTATCACAAAAAAAAATAAAAACTATGAAAAACATACTTTTAATTATGACAACGAAATTTTAAACAATGACAATAATTATTACATATTAGCTATGAAGGAAATGATAGAAATAAGAAGAAACCCAAATGCAATAAACGACAGGGCGGATGTTAGAAATTTGAGTAACATTTACAATGATCTCATTCCTATATAAATTAAATTAATCATAGGTATATGCTCTCAATATCATACCTTCACACTTTTAGTTAATCTTCTTAATATATCAAAGTGTGCATATATTTTCTATACTGACAGAAAAATTAATCAATATAGATAAAGATAAAATTATCAAAATTGAAAAAATAAACAACGGCTTTCGTACTCGTTCTTTCGACCATGAATGTGTCAAATTGCTCATAAATAGCAACAATAAAAATGCCATTCAATTTCAAGGTGCGTATAAAAAACAAATTTTAAATCAATTAACTTTGTGTATGTCTATTGTAACTTAATGTAAACTGTGTCAAATTTTTATTTATATTTTAGGCTAATAAATGTAACTTTTGAGAATGCCCTAAACCATGGGCGAATCGTTAAGGATATAAAATGTTTTTATCATATCTGAACTATGCCCAAATACGTTTATGATATTTAGATGAGCCATTTTTGAGATATCTTAGCTCAAATTATAAATAAATTTCAAAAAAGTTTTGCTGATAATTTCAAAAGATCATATGGAAAAAACCTCTAATTTGCCACGTAAATATCCTGTACGTATCATTTATCAGTTTATCACTTACACTAGTTTCGGCGCTTTCCTTCAACTTCTGTTCATTATCGATTATCCAAATTCGCAATACCAGGTTATTAGTACCTTATTTTCTCAAAACGTAAATACAAAGACCTCACAATGATAGACATATCACCATATCCGGTAAATTGTAGGGTAAAGAGAGCAAGCTCTTCATCAAAATAAGAACAAATATCCTATATACT